>UCOJ01000212.1:0-157486 GCA_900474305.1 Cecidostiba fungosa | reverse complement strand
GAAAATGTCAATCCGACTTTTAGTTTTTTTTTTTGGCATTTGAAATACTAATTACCCCGTGGCGGATTTGCGAAGCTCGCCAGAACCGAGATGATGATGCTCTACGACGGCTGAGTTTGCTCGCTATATAAATCTACGGGACCCTGATGGAACCTTATACGTCTGATTTCCCGCCGACCAACAACTTGTGTGCACAAGGAGATGATAACGAGTTGTGCTATTTCATTACTATGACATATTCTTGTAATTAATTTTTAAGGCTAGATACACACACACGCACACACACACGCTCTTTAGGCTTGATTATTATTTATAATTTATTTATACTAATGTAAAACAAATAGAACAACCACATTTCGTAACATAACGTATTAGTTAATAACTGATCTTTTAATAAAAATTCTACCATTATTCTTATATACTTGATGTTGATTATTCTGTCCATGACCTTTATCATTACGCCTGAATTCTATATGCCGTTCGACAACCATGCATGAGAAAGAAGTTTGTATTTATTTTGCAAATTATAAAAGTTGTACTTATTTATTAATTAATTTTTTTTTAATTATTAAGTTTCAACAATCATATATTGACATTTTAAAATTCCCGTTTTACTCTTACCGACACAGATCTTATTATAAATAGAAACACCCTCGTCGGTAAAGTTGAACCAAAACAATGGCTATGTATATATATCTATATAGAGTGCAGAATAACCTTGTTCTCATTTAACATAAGTCCAGACTTGATGCGTTTTTACAAACATTTCCATCGTTGATTCAATTTCTTTTTAAATTATAAAAATGGAACCTCCTTTAAAGAAGTCTAATGTTGAACCTGTACTGGATGAAAAACGAAGCGATGAAGTCAAAGAAGAAAAAAAACTAGGAGAAAATATCCTAACCTACGATGTTCTGCGAATAATTTTTAAATATCTAGCTGCTAAGGATTTAACCTACGCCGCCCATTTATGCAGGAAAGTATAGATTATCATAATTAATTAATTATCGATTATCAACAACTAACCTTGATTGATCAACATTGTAGGATATGGAGAGATGCTGCCAATGAAGAATTAGCTACTAGACGAACTCCAGAATGTTACTTAAGAAATTATAATATTCTGCAGATATTAAATGCAATTGATTCTGTGTATGCGAGAACATTAGGCAATCAATTAAGAATTAAACCCGCATTTGCATTTATATTTGCCAAAATGCAAGAAGAAAATGAATGGAATACAGATGGTAAAGTATATGTCAAAATCATGAATTAGTTCTTTTGAAAATATAAGATTTATATAATAGAATTTCATTGATGTTATATTTTATTTACATTTGTAGGTTGTTTCTGTGCAAATCTTCCAAATAGCTGTATTACAGTTCGTATGGGAGGCTACGAGGTTGTTGAGAATGATTCAACAATTGCAGAGAACAGATGTGGAGTTGCTGTTTCGGCCTTTCTTCCTCAAATGCCTGGTTTGAGTTATGAAACATATGAAATACACAGGTTGTCTTTTAAACATTCTACTGACGAGGATATACATTCTCATGCTGACAAAACAGTTAAACAATTGTTACCTGCAGATGATGGAAAAGAAAATAAAAGATGCATCATCTTGTTAGCGGATCAACATGGTTACAAGTTCAATAAATTAGTGTTGAAAGGCATACAAGAAAAGTATGTGTAATTTATTATTTAAAATAAAAAAAAATAATTCTTTTACACTAATTATTAATTTTTTTTACAGATATAAACCAGGCACTATTTCTCTTTGGGGTGGAGTATGTGTAGACCTGAAGCAATGTGATAATTTCAAAGATAAATTTCACAGATGTTCTCGACAGATTCACTGGACAGGCATGTATATAACAAGTCCCTCGCTGGAATCATACTCTTTGGTTATACCTCAGTCATGTCGACAAGAGCCTCAAATGACAGATAAGCTTGAAAAACTGAAAAAAAATATTAAACTGAAGAAATATAGCCTGGGATTTATGTTCGCCTGTATTGAAAGAGTGAAAAGAAAGGAGCACGAAATCAAAGTATTCAAAAAAGTTTTCCCTGATATTCCTCTGGTCGGTCTACATGGGGATGGAGAATACGGACTTAACACTTTGAACACCAGTAAGAACACCATACAGTCAGTCTGAAATTCTGAATTTCAATACTATTAACAAATCTATTAATTTTTTTCAGAGCGAGAAAGAGACCTGAATCACTCCTATTCAACGATATTTCTAATTCTAACATATTCATAATCCATAGACCGGCAGTGCAATGATGGTTGAAACAGTAGCAGCAGCTATGCTAAATTATAATTTCCGTGATACAATGTGATACGTCAGCCAGGAAGGCAAGCAGCGACTTCGAGGATCGACCTGCTCGTATTTAGCATAGCCCACAAATAGCGCTGTGAATGCAAATGAGGCGAGGAGTGATTTCGACGGAGGGCAAAGTAACGCGATGCGATTCTCAGCTTGTCTATCGACACCGGAACAATTTCGTCCCTATCTAATTGCAGGGAGACGCGGGGACGAGTATGAAAAGGCGAGGAAGCGGCTGGTTATAATTACGCGTACAAACCCGTGTCAGCAAGCATGTATAATGACTTCTCGGCCGTATGCCGTTTGACAGCGCTTTCGCGTATTTTGAGATAGCGACAACCTTTTTGATAAAGCAACGGAGGAAAGAACTGGGTCAGCGAGTGCTGGCTCAAGATTGCGCCGGGGGCAGCGGCGGCGTTTATAAGGAGCCCCGATGGATTTTGATAATGCAGTCGTCGGCAAGGGGTTGGTGTTATTGGCTGGGTCGTTCGGGTATACACAGTGGGTCCTCTGCTTTGGAAATTTCAATTGAAATCGTGACGAGTGATAGGTTGATTCTTTAAATCCTTTCTGTCTGTTCTATATTTTAGTTACAGAACTAATTCACTGTTAGTTTTTAAAATACTGCACAATTACAATTGATATTGTGTGCAATCAATCACATTAACTTTTATTAAGTTAGTTCAAAATTGCAGTGATAGGTGTGGACTTAAAGCTCTGTCACCGGTGCTACTTTTTATTAAGTTTAATCATGTCTAGTTCAGTATTAAGTATACATTTTTACATATTAGTTTTCGAGGCTAAACATATTTTCTTATATTGAATATGGCTTGCAATTATATTACTAAAAGATCTATTCTATGTTTGTAATGGTCAGATTCTATATATTGTATATCAGTTTTCTTGTATATGCAGCTAATCAAGCTGGATATATCTGCTTCTTAAAAGTTCTATTATATTAAATTATTAGTTTAAAGAAAAATAATTCTAGTCGAACTAAATATCCCATTATTTACAACTTCTCTTGATTTTGGAATTTCCCAAACAGACATACCCCAGGTAGAAAGAAAAAACGCGCATCATGTTGGGGCTTCTGATCGAGATGCTGGTGCGGCTATTGTGGGTCTCGTGGTTTGTGGAGCCAAGCATGGCTTGGGAGAGTGGCCTGAAAGAAAAATACGACGGCTACGGGGAGGACTGGATTTTCATGCCGGACGGCAAGGGTCAGCCACAGGTGGCCGTGATCAAAGGCCAGGATCCCGATCAGACCCGCGGCGTACTCGACGAGCCCATAGGTTTTATTTTATATACACGGTACGACATATGACACGGAAATTATCACACATTTTTTCATTTAAGAAGGTTAAGAAGAATTTTATGTGCATGATTGACATATGATTTTCTTTCTTCAATGATTTGGGGTTCTTTAGTAATACAGTTTTATCGAATAAAGGGTTTCATTTTTATTCCTAATCATACTACAATTAAGTAAGACTTCAACGATTCTTACAAAAATAACGCGGTAATTATATCACGTAATATATAATTGGTTGAGAGGTGCAACATTTATTACTATCCATGGTGTAATAAGAAATTTTTTATTTTTGATAAGTATTGTCAAAATTAAGTAAGACAACTTGAATTACTCTTGGGGACACTGTATGGCGATATATATATACCATGTATTTTATCATTGGTTGAGGCTCGAAAGTGATTGCAATATCGTCATAAGGATAATATATCCATTGAAGATTGATTATTGTTTTTTTGTAACGGTATATAGGGTATTATAGTACTAGCGATTGTACCGAACAAAGTGTGTTTTATTTTTTATACCTAACCATCTTAATAAAACAAAATTTGAAAAATATAGTTATGTTAGTTGCATATAATTAATTTTAGAGAACGTAAATTTAAGTTTACTTTTTTCTCTAATACGTGTAGACCAAACATTTTATTCTTCTAAGAATTTTATCACTCAAAATAGAGTTGCGTACGCGCTTCCATTCTATTAATAAATTCTTCACATCGAGAAAATAGTTGGCACATGATGTAAATGCCAATTTTCAAATATACTTCGAAATATTAACAATGCGATTTTTTGAAGTATAGGACTATGTTATTTATTTAAATGGCCTACTGAAAAATTCAGATCCAGTGATAATAATCTTTTCTAGCGTAGTCGCGCGCTACTTGACCTCGCGGAAACATTTTCATAGATCTATTTGCATACGACTAAATACATATAACAGTGAAAAATTACAACGAGACCAAATAATGACTGAACTTATTTTAGCTATGAGGTCGCGTGTTCAAACCATAAAGCAATAGATCAACGCGCAATAAATTCTGAAGGTCTCTTTATTTTTAAATATTATATTTGCTTGATAGACAAAATCCGGAGGAAGGAATGAATTTGTCGGTCAACGATCCTGACGGTTTGTCAAGATCGACTTTTTCGTCATCGAGACCTACGAAATTTATCACTCACGGCTGGAAATCTAGCGCTTTCAGTGCTAGTGTCATAAACATGAAAAAAGGTAAGTTTTCATTCAATGTCATCGACACTCCGTTTTCAAAACATCTTCGTTTTCATTATCATTCTTTATTGCAACTCATAAAACAAATTTAAATGCGTGGCTTTCAAGACCGACGACCTTATAATCTCAAGCTCAATTCAACAACCAGGAAAGATATTTCGGAAGAGAAACGAATTAGTAAAAGAAGATAAAGCCGTTCTTGAAAGCTGTTCCTCGACGTTCTGGGTTTTGGCGGAAATATAAAAACTTTATCTAAACAAAACAATTTTAAATACCGCGATTACTCCCAGACAAACGTTATATACATCCGTGATTTTTAATTGGTAGTCAAAGCCGCTAAGTATCAGCTACTCTCACACTCATATACTCATCAATAATCAATTTCATCTGCATACAATACAGTAAAATTCCCAAAGCGCAAAGCTTGAGACAAAATAATTAAAATGTTCTAGAATATCTGGCTCACGGTGATTACAACGTGTTCCTGGTCAACTGGGAGCCGATGGCCGCCAGCACGTTCTACCTGGGCCCGATGCGTAACACCGGCAAAGTCGGTGCGAAGGCGGCAGAGTTCATTGATTTCCTCGTTCGCGAGACTGGTCTGGCCACTGATAATATCCACTTTATCGGTTAGTATGCCCGAACCGTGGAAAAAAAAACGAAAATTATAAGTAATCGCAAGTGTTTTGTCCAGTGACATGACGAGGCGTTTGTTTATTTGGGCTTCGTCGGACTTATCAATGGGACACGCGTTGAGTGTCGGATGCGTTGATAATAGCGTACATACAATTAATTGTCTTACAAGGAGAAAAAACTTTCCATTAGATTTTCCGTTTCTTTTGCGTTTTTTAAGTTGATATCGATATCTTTCTTCGTTTTTAAACAAAAGTAAATTTTTAATTCAACGCGTTAAAAGATTTTTAATGTTTCATAAAGGGCATTCGTTGGGAGCACACGTAGCTGGTAACACAGGCGAACAGGTAACAACTGGTAAATTGGGAAGAGTCACAGGATTGGATCCGGCTCTTCCAGGTTTCCACTTACTGTCGATGGATAAGGGTCGACTTGACCCCACTGACGCACAATTCGTCGATATCATTCACTCGTGCGGTGGAGTACTCGGATTTTTGCAGCCACTTGGTCACGTCGACTTCTATCCTAATGCTGGTGTTGCAGTACAGCCTGGATGTTGTTGCGTACCAGAATTAATCGGTATTCATTATTTTCATCAAAGGTATAAATCAATAAAAAATAAAAGTTATTCTCAAACGGTAATTACAATTTTTCAGAGGCTTGCAGTCACGGTAGATCGTACCAGTACTTTACCGAGAGCATTAATTCAAATGTAGGTTTGAGAGCAAAGCAGTGCGAAACTTGGGACAAATATTTGCAAGGTGACTGCGATAATTCCGAAAGTGCTTTGCTGGGAGAACACGTTGAGAAGTCATCCAGAGGATCGTTTTTCTTGAGAACGAGATCCGAGCCTCCTTATGCGTTTACCAAAGAAATCATAGACAATGAAGTTTAAATAGCACATTTCACACGAGAGAGAATAAACTGATAAATTTTAGTTCTATAGAAAAGTTTTTATATTCTAGTCTGCATTAGAAAAAAAAGTTGTTTAATTCGAAACTATTACTTTAATAAATAATTACATATGTTACAATTCGAGGTATAATAAACGATCCACGAACCACAAATCGGACCCTTTTTATCTCATGTCACACCATTTAGGTATATCTAAAAAAATTTCCTTAGGGCAGATTCTCTATATTCCACTTTCTCTCCGCTTTGACCTCTATCATACTTTATTAGCTAAGCAATTTCTCAGGCTGGGAATGAATGCGATGAATTCGTTTGAATTAAATTGGCTTGTACAACAGCGTTGTCACGTATTTTTTGCGGTAGCGATGAGTCGCCGAGAGCACCATCACACTATCTTTAATACTTAATGCATAGAGGTGATTTAACATAACGTGATTCGGTTCCGGTAGTAGCGTAGGTTCACACTACAAACAAGAAGAGTGATATTAGTAAAATTTAAAGACTTTTATGCATTCCATTAAACGCAAATCATGAAAAATTTACCGATAAAGGTGTGTCTTTGTTGAGAATAACTTGAAGCAGGTGGGGTGGCAGAATTGGAGGCCCAGGCGTTTTTTCCCAAGGTTTATGTGGTGGCAATTCTTGGCCGTATTCTGTTTGAGCACTACTGATGATGCCTTCGCTGTCTTTTGCCAATGCTTGGAAGACTTCAAAGTCTGATTTTCTTACTGATACACAGTTATTCTTAGAACCCATTCCATTGTCCACCATTTTCTGCATTAAATAATAAATTGGATTAATATATTTTCAGTGAGTACAGTGCATGTAGTATCAAAATGTTATACTCACAAGGCCAGGGTCATGCCTCCATTCTCCATCAACAAAAAATTTGTACTGGTGCTCACCTTCAGGCAGATCTATAATAGTAACAAAATCTCCATGGCTTTTGACCATGGGTAATGTTTTCCAGTCATTAAAAGTACCACTTATAAACACTTGTTTGCCACCTCCTTCCCATTTGAACACAGTCGGTAACACCTTTCTGTCAGTAGGCTTCGTAGTTCCCTCGGAGACTGTATTAGAGCGTGGTCTCGCACCATGGTAATTGGGGCCCTCCTTAACATCTTTCTGTTTAGTATTGCAAATCCAAAGTCAAAAAAAGTTGGATTAGTTTTTCTAGCAGACACATGTTATGAAGGGTTGTTAAAAGGAAACCAACGAGAAAAAAATGTCTTACTGGTGAAATTAAATGATTCAAAAAGATAAAATTTGTTCTCTGTGACTGATTTACAGCTGTTTAATATTTTGAGTTGAGTACAAATTTTGGACAGTCAAATTAATTTTGTTTCAATGTTCAGCTTATAAATAGAATTTAAAATCAGCCATTACACATTTTTAATGAGAATCTTTCATCACCAGTTCCATGAAAAATTGTTTGTACATGTGTTTTTGTGAAAGATGATTCAACAAAAATCTGCTGATGCAGTGTTCTGTTCCCATGAAATTTTTCAAATGGTTATTCAAATATAGCTACATAATAAAGCAACTTTGAATGTCTTGTATCAATCAGAAAAGCAAACAAGATAGAGATGTCACTGTCAGTTATAATACTTGATCATGAAAAATGTTTGAATTCAAGTACGAATCCATGCAAAATATGAATAAATCAATAAATGATAGTGCAAAACAAAACCAAACGATCAACTGACCTTTGTAAAATATGGCTCTTCCTCCTCTTGTGAGGACTGAAAGACAAGGTTCTTATTAGGCTTCTTATCGAATACAAAGGCCTGTCCATCCTTTCCAGGGGATGGCGGTGGGTGGTGTTCCTTGCCATGCCTGTGATGGACATCCCGGTGCGTGCTGGCACCATGATGATGGCTTACAGGCTGGTTGCTGCCAGCGTTACCCATTGTCAGACTTTAGTCTGAGCATGCAAAGCACCTCGTGACAGCCAGAGCTTCCAGTCTAGTAAAAAAATCCTGGATTATCAATCGTGAAAACAAGTCACTCTAGCAGACACTTTGTGCACAGTACTGCACACACGCTCGTATACCTATATATATATATAATACATACACGTCGCAACAATGTGCTCTGCGGTCGACAGAGAGCTACTTACCTGTTCCCGGTCGTGGCAGCTCTCAGTGGCACTGATCGACCGACGTCATCTGGACAAGAGCGTCAGGTCGAGAAGCTTCCAGTCCAGGTGAGGGAATCGTGTTTTTTCGAGGGACAAGGAAAAATCAGATGATATCCGAGAGGGCCGGGAGGCGTTCGAACAGTCTTTTTCCTCGGCGTATCTATTCTGTCTGCCAGTCTGTCGCCGAGGATAAAAGATGGCTACTCCCTTATATTTAAAGTTGGTGGCAACCCCCCACCACCTATACTGCGTTGTTTACCAACTGGCTCTCGGATCAGCTGAAATAGGTACATAATGTTGAGAGAAAAGTTTTGTGTTCTAGTCGATAGAATTGAGGATTGCAAAACTGTGTGTAACCTGCTTTGCTGCTGATATTGCTTGTGGTCGATGCTTCATTGGCTTTTAAATTTTTTTAAAGTTCTGATTGTATATATCTGATGTATTACAAAGGGAGAGATCTGCATTACCGATTGTTGGTATGTAGTCCGAGCGCAGGTAAAAATAAATTACTCCTTGTAAGTGTATCGATGCTTAGTAAATTTCCGATCGTGGATCATTGTTTGCATTGATCGGAAAAATTATTGTTGTCAAGTTATTATTGTTTGTAAACATTGTTATTGCGAGAATGAGGGTATAATATCGATTTATCTAGAAGAAAGAAGATTTGACATTACATAAAAGGTGCTTTTTCGGATAACTTCTTTTTATCCAGACTGAATCGTTGTTTTTATATAGGGCACCAGAGTGCACAACGAGCAAGAAAATTCTTGACATAGAATTTGATCAGTAAACAATTTACGTTGAATTATAGTTATATATAATTTTAAAAGAATTGTTTAAGAAATATTTATATTTCTGTGAGATTTTGCTATTTTATGCTAATAAAAAAATCTTGATAAACAATGTATTATTACTTTAAAGAACTGTTCACACAGGAAAGAATTTCTTAATAATTAATTTACGAGTAATCGAAAGTGATGCAGCCTTTTATTGCTGATAAAGATTTGATAGCCCATCTCTAATCCTAATGATAAATAACATTTTTTTTTTAAATAAAAAGTATCCTTATATGTTGAACGATATTAATACTAAAAAAAGTATAACTTAAAATTCTTAAGCAAATCTTATCAAAGCCTGCAAAAATACCCACAACACGTCGAAAACGCTCATCGGCGAAAGAAAAGTCGTGCCATCACCGCGTTATTATAATCAAAATCAATTAAATTTATGTTAAATCTACCCGGGAAAAGTGCCTTCGTATTTCTTCTTAAAAAAGGCAGCTCCACAAAAACAAGGAAAAAAAGAGCTTATCTTACAAAACCATCGAAGCCATCAGAGCGAAATAATTATACAGCGTTCAAATTCAAGCTCAAGCTCCGCGGGCGCGAGATTGGAAAAAAGTTTTGTAAGGTCGCCCCTCTATTCTTCCGCGGGAGATCGTAAAAGGTCCGCGAAAGGTAATCAATAACCGTCAATATGCACTGCTCGGTAGTACACACAACAACAGCAGCAGCAGCAGCAGTGGCTCTCTTTCTCTCTCTCTCGCTCTTTAATAAGAGTGTAAGCCCGGAGGTCTCGGAGCCCAGTTTTACGACTCCGCGACACAGGACGTCACTTCGGCCGCCGCCTCTTTATTATTATACCGCAGCCATCTTCGCGTTTTCCCCGCACGCGAATTTATTATTTATAAAGTCGAACGACGACGACGACGACGAGCCTGTTTTCTTTTTCCACTCGCGTGTTGTTCTCTCTCTTTTTTTTTACGCGAGGAGTATTCCGATATTAGACTCCGGAAAAGTCCGGGGATTTTACTGCGTGTATCGATCTTTTTTGCTCCTTTAACGAAGCGTAAAAGTATAATATGTATGTATACTATATACGCGAGAGTTATTGAAAAATCGAATGCTGCTGCTGTTGCTGCGCTTTTATGACTGCATCAGGATTCGCTGCATTATAATATCTGTTCGTGTAGTTTCGTCGCTTGTTTTCCTTTAGGGATTACTTTTTTTGCGCGCGCGCACGAGTTATATATACGTGTGCGTATTATATAGTAGAGGGAAGACGGAATATTGCTGTTTAACGTTCGTATGGATTTTATAGCGGAGCTTCGATATATGTAATACGCCTTGAGCTTTTATACGTCTGATTACAGAGTGGACGTTTCGAAGACGGGTTTACGAGTCTCTATTTAATTTTGAACGATGGTGTTGAACGGTCGTGTGTCTATATAGCTTAATGTCCTTGGAAAATGAAAATTGTTAAATCGTTAAGGTTCCACGTGCGCATAATAATTACATCGATTGTGAATAAATATTTATTAATTTTTGAAAATAATAGCTCTTCAAATTATGGCGGCAAAATTGTTAGACAAGTATATTCTCATACGATTAAATTTCCGATTCAATCAAGCCGATAAAAGCTATAGTAAGCCGTCATAATACACTTGCTCCACACTACAGGACTTATCAAAAACACCTACGCTATATATTTACCCGGAGAGATTAGTTTCAATTCCGTCGTTATCAATAAAAAAAAAACTGGCTATATCGCACTATACGAATGACGGAGTTGTATTCTCTCGGAAGTTTTAACTTTTTATCGGACGCGCGCACTGGCTTACGGATAAGCCGACACTTGCCCATTGGCCGGACACTTTTCTATCGATATTGTATTGGAAAAGTATTCCCTGTGTTTAATGATACTGATGATTGATTAGATAAGAGTAAAAGCTGTGGATTTATCTGGAGTGTGAACATCTGCGATTCTCGCGCTATGTGTTTTCACTTGCTTTTTGCTGTGTTTGATTAATTTAAAAGTATAAAAATGCTTTTAACCCGATGATTAATTCCGTATCAACAGGTTCAATATTGGATTTTCAAATAATTTTCAATTCCTTTCCAACGCATCTGGTTGAATGGAATTATTCGTTAAAAAAAATATACCACACATCCGAATAACAGGCATCACCTTTGAAAAAACACATCAGGCGCGACTCGTCGCCAGCGAAAGGGAACGTGTCGGGCGAAGACAGGCGCGTGCATTTAATCGATAATCAGCGCAGCTCTTTCTCTCTCTCTCTCCTTCGCAAAAAGGATACACCAGCATACGCAACGCATCTGCGGACGAAGGTATCATCGCGCCGTCGTTATATACAAAGGACCGATCCATCATCCTCCCGGACTACATATATATTTATATATATAGCGAACCGAGAGAAGGAGAAATCGAGACTATAGCGTATATAGCGACGACGCGGAGATTGAGATCGTTGTAAACATTTTCCTATCCGTCGGAGCTTTGCATAAGTCGAGTGTGAGCCCCTTTGTGGCACGTGCGCGCGGCGAGAGAGAAATTTGTTTTTTTTCGCACGTATATACGGTTTGTTTTTATATAGTTGTGCGAGGAAGAAAGCACGGCGCGATCGGCCGATTTCTTTTTATAATATACATATACGACGTATAATATATGTCGTCGAACGACTATATACTCTCGACAGTATGAGATGATCGATATTATGCAAGGTACATAGGTACGCGTTGTTTTTCACGACGGACTTTTGCGTCAGAGTGATTTTTCAAAGCTGGAATTATAAATATTGCTGCATTGGAATAAAAAAGTTAAAGGGTCTGGTTGCGCGCTGCGCTCTATAACAAGGGAAAAAAGAAATGAGAGCGGCGTAGCTCGCTCTGGTGTAAATTGTATATGCAGATTTTATATAGCGTGGAAATCTGTGTTGAATCGTCGTGATGATTTTATTTACAAGAATATCTTTTCCATGACGTCGGGTTGGAAAAGTTGATTACACGCAGATAATAATTAAAATTACTATTCTATAGCGCAGATATTTATACATTTGAAGTAAAATAAAGTACATACTTATATTTCAAAACAGGAAATGATTATGATGATATCAAACTTTTCAAAACGCTCTCACTCCATCGGCTTATACACATTAAGTCTGCCAAACATGCACCCCTCCAAAAAAAGCACGCAAAGCACTCTCCTTATCCACAAAATCGCAGTTCGATTGGCCCGCGCACCGTTTACACATCGTGCAATAAGCACGACTACACTCTCTGTCTCTATATACAGCGCATCATCCACAGCCGGGCGAATCTTAAATTGGCGTATACACATCACACGCGCTGGCGCAGAGAGAGAGAGAGAGAGAGACGTCGGCTAAATGCGTCTTTAACGACGACGCGTCGGGCGTATATTCAGGCCTAAATACATTAGAAAGCTCATTTAAATACGGCGCACAATGGCGCTTGGCTAAATTTTCCGGGCCGCCGCGAATCTCTTGTCTTGCCTGTCCTACCCCTATTTCATCCACAGCTCAGTATCTCTCCTTGATCGGCAGGAAGTTTCGAATATCGCGGTTGTCTAAGACGCAGTCGTCCGCGACTCAGTCGAAGTCGATCGGGATGATCGTAGTGAAGAGTATATATAGCTGATGTGCTAGAGAGATTTCCCGATGGGCCAATACTTTTCCGGGCGTATATTATATATATATAGTGAAGCATCAGCCGGCGCGCGGAAGACAATCACGTTGACATCCGCGTGATGGATGTGCTCTCTCGGCGCTGCGAAAATCACCCTCAGTTTTCCCACCAATAAAGCCCATTGTAAATGCGAACTATTCGAAATATTAGAGCGAGAGAGATAGAGGACGATTACCGGCCGTTCCGTCATCGCCGTTGACGCACCCGTAATCCTTTCAGCCCTGTCTTCGTTCTTTTTTTCTCTTTTAGAGACACACTGTGTCTCTCACTCTCTCTCTCTCTCTCTTGATGCGAAGATTTGCATTCGGGCTGATGCGTCTTTTTTATTCTCTCGTCTCCCTCATTGTGTGCCGCGCGCGTCGCTTGTCGGTTCGTTTTCTCTCTCGTTGCAGCCGCGATGGAAAAGGACGCGTAATCGAGGATATAGATTTTCTAATCATGATGTATCTCTCTGCGGGAGATTTTTTTTTTTGCAGTACTGGTGGTCCGTTGTGTCGGTTTATTCAGCGGAGCGATGTGATTGCGACTCGCTATATGCATGTGATTACGGGTAATGGAGTCGATCGAGATGGAGATAGGGTAATGATATAAAAATTGGACGACTTTTTTCTGAGGGTATGGAATCTGCTGTTCGGACGATTTGACGAATTGGAATAATTTTTTTCGTTCAATTGATGTAGGTATTATAATGTTCTTACGAGCGTAAATGAACACGTTTATCATCAAGGACAGTCATCGATTAGGTATATGCAAGTTTTTTATATTACAAATAATTATAAAGCACTCGCTGCACCTATACAGAAAATTATCCCCAAAAACGTTCGCAACAACCGTAGCAGCAGCACAAACACCGAACGCTGGACCATAAGCCGTTCTCTTGCGATTAGAGCTGCGCACTTTTTTTACGGTGCCTCGAGCGGTAGGAGAAACTCTAAATGCAAGCCGCAAGAAAGTGGGCAATTTCGGCTTGATTTATCGTGACGTTTACATTTTTATGTTTGGATTAACATAAACGTTCGCAGATCAAATTTTTCGGCCTAAGAGAGAAAGGAAGCAGGCTGACTACTCTCTGCTGTAACGATAATTGGCAAATATTCTGGATTACTGTGTTCTACCATAAAATTGTATACACGTTTCCAATGAAACGCAAAAATATAACTATACATATAAAGTGCGCGTATATAAATAAAAATATATCTGGAGTAAAATTAAAATATACATAATAAGCCTACTGCGTGCACATTATTTTCTCTGCGAAGCTAAACTCGTCTGTATATATACACACACAGTATGGATAACAGAGTAGACCTTCGCAAAGGCCGATTCGCATAAAAAGAAACGCGAGTATATAGCTGCGCGCTGCAGCGACACTTTGAAATGTTCATAGATGAGCGATCAAAGCAGTCGTCGTTCTTCCTGCGAATGCGTCGCGTGAACGCGATTCCTATGCACGACTGCAGCGCTGCCGACGCGTCGTCCCGTGTAGATGGGATAGAATATATGTAAGTAAAATGCATATACTATACACGGCCGTCATGCGCATCTACGTGTACAATGACAACGAGAGTATGTGCTGGAAAAAGTCGGTTGGCTCTCGGGTTTTATTTATACATATGGGATATGATGATGATGATGATGAATATAACGCGAATATCTCTATTTATAATACTGTGGATTTCTTGACAATTTTTTTTAGCAATCATAACTATAAATTTTTTGGTATAAAAAATTCTTGGTTGATCAGCAGTTTATATAAATTTCCGTTCTAAGGAGATTGTGGCATCGAATGTCAAGTTAATTTTTTTTCTGGAAAGATTTTTGTCAATAACTCTAAAATGCTATATACTTATAAGACTCTCAATTAAATCAGATTTACATGTTAATCTAGTGAACTCTCTTCTCTATAAATACAAAATTGATTAATCCTCGCAATTACAACAATAGATTATTTACCATCTATAATAATACTCTTCCTCCTCTGCTGTACACTAACAACAAACACGCGAGATAATAAGTTCAGAGCGCGCTCGCGCCAGAGGCAAAAACCCGAAGACAAAGCATCAGCCTCTCTTGCGTCGCATCAGCGAGATAATAATTATTTCACCGCAGATCTCTCTATATATAAACAACACCGCATCAGACATCCGCAGCGACGAATATAGAGCTGCACGTATATATATATATATTTACTTGCGTGCAGAACTAAAGCTCGCGCGTGCGGTAATTCGCGGCTATAATACATACATTGCATCGCATATATATAGAGAGAGAAAGAGACATGCGCATATGCACACACACACACATATAGCTTATACTTCGGTGTCGCGAGTATATAGATGCAGCGAGGGGTGTCAACACGCGTAATCGAGTCCGCACCCCACTGTCGGCTATCTGTTTTATTTATCCGATAACACGCCATTATGGACACGGCGAATGCGGCCGGTAGAGAGAGAAGAGAGAGAGAGAGAGAGCTGCAGCCGCGCCCTGTATAACGATTGGCTATTTATAATAACACGTGGCGTATCGGTAATTAGGTGTGTGTGCTCTCTGCAACGCGCGCGCGATATGAAAAACCGCGAGAGTGAGAGAGAGAGGACGAAAAATTTATATGCAGAAGCGACGACGCGACGCGTTATATTTTCGCTGCTTGTTTTTTTCGTCTCGGGATATGACAGCGGACGCGCAGTGGGCTGCCGATTTTTAAGCGGCTGTGTGCGTGGGATCGCTCTATTTACGTGCACGGACTGAGCTGAGAGCTTTTCGTGATTAACGGCTTTGGTAATTTTTGCATTTTTCAATCGTTTGTTTTGCGTCCGATGCGAGAGGGAATATGTATGATTTATTTAGGGGTATTTGCAGGTGTTCGTTTTTGTATCGATTGCGTTATATTGTGGCTATTTGGTTTTTGGTACGATGTGTATAATTAGAGATTGGATTTTTTGGAGCAGTACTTTACGTGGATTCGATTTTTTTTTATTTAGGTAATAAAATTTCGAAGATTGAAAAAAAGTCGTGTGCACATAGCGTAATCTATATTTCATCGCAGTCGTACAATATCTCGGTACTTTCAGAAAACTATTAGCCGGGCGGATCGCATGACGTAGACAAAAAGTGTTGCACGGGATTGAACTTTGGAGTAAAAAAACTCTAATATATACATATATATAGGGATCATTTTCACGGACAAGAAAATCGCTTTCAGAGTGAAAAAGGCCGCTTGAGCGATGGATTGACGGATGTATGAGCCAAATGTACTAGGCGAGGCAAAAGTTCGATGGAAAAATTCACTTTCATCTTTTACATGTATAACGAAAAGCTTTCAATCTGATCGCCCTCGGCGCCGTTCCTCTGTATTTGTTATATATACCGCAATATGCAGCACGCCTATAATAGTCATACGTATTTATACTCTGACTTTAAAGAAAAGTATTGTCTGTATATAACAACCCCTATCATCAAGGCAGTCAATCCCCAATAAAAAAAAGAATAATTTTTGTGGTAAAATTGCCGAAAACCATTACTCCCGCCAAAAAAAAAATTACCCGCCGAAAAATCAGAGCACTTCCTGCAAAACCTCATCGAATTTTCCTCCACGCCACCGCATCAGCTTTTCAAGCCCCGGAGCATCGACCTCCGAAATTCACAGCAGACACCTCTCGGCCATCGTCGCATATATCGCTCGTTGACCCTGCTTGCGCGCGTCGTTTTTTTCCTGCCTCTCTCTCTCTCGAAAAAAAAAAAAAACGCACCGAGAGTCAAGCCTAAATTGCGCGAGGTCAAGGTATCAGCTGTGGCACCTCCGACCACGTGTGCACGAAAATTTCGCCCTCTCTCCAAACACGCACTACTCTATGTATGTATATACCTATATGTATACATAGCCATCATCCTTTGGCTAAACGCGCGTAAATGTGGGTCACGGGGCCGATGAGGGCACACACGATGAGGGGTTGACCGGCCTGGCGCGTCGACTTGGCGGGGAGTCCCCTTTTTTCGTCTCTCCTCATCCTCCTACCTACTGCTTCGATCCTTCGACATGCGCCCCCCCCCTTCAGCTCCCTGCACACATGCGGTGGCGGCGCTTCTTCGCCCATCTACGAAACGTCTATGACAAGATAATCGGCCGAGGGATCCTGGCGAGTTGCTCCGCGTGTGTGCTCTGGTTAAGGTATATAGGATCGGTGAACTATACAGAGGCGCCGGTTGAGCTGTTATATATTAGGTAGTCTTTTAGTTTTGGTGAGGATTGCGAGGCTACGATGATTGGGGAGTGTGATTTTTTTTTGGGATGTACGAGTGTGGGTGATAATGGTTTGCGGATTTTTGTGGGAAATAAATAGCGGTTGGATAATTATTTTTTATGTGGTTTTATATAGCTGATTTTGGATGATTGTTCAACACGTTTGCAGGGTTATTTATAAGATAATCAGAGACGTAGTTGGATGTGTGTAAACAATTTTTCGAATGTCTGACTTGAAGACGGATGTTACTACTTAAACAACTAGTTACGCAACTATGCTTTTTGCTATGAATATATAACTTAAGTTTGTCACAATAGCCAATGTTGTATGTAAATTATGTATATCATAACAAAATTCAAGAGGAAACTATTATTTCTCAAGATATTTGAGATCTAACTATATATAAAGGACAACTTATTTAATACTTATCATGATTAAAATGTCGAATCAGGAAAAAACGACGATCCGTTCCGGTAATTGTTGAACAGCTACCATACTTTTTGGCTATTATTAATCAGAAAAAAAACGACATATGGTCTTCCTGTAAGTATTGCTTCATAATGAGAGCCATCACAAAGGTAAACTTTTTCAAGCTCTATAGACCCTTCTTTTTATAGTCGATTCATTGTTGTACGATTAGGTGTATAGCTATGCTGTATAGCGATAATTGGTATAATCCAGTGATGATGCTTGAAATTTGATGCGTAACCGAGCGACCGAATAACGTCATACTTATATACTGACAAATTATTGTTTACTACTCCGTAATACTATGGGATATTCGTATGACAAGTTTTAAAATAATTACACGATAAAATAACAGATAATTCTTGTAAAATATTAAAAAAAAAAGTAAACCAGCTTGAGTTTTCGTCACAAAAGATCCCAATAGAAACTTAAGCTGCAGAAATACTAGCGTAGCAGCGATCATTCGATACCAAAAGCATCTTCGGAACAAGAGACGCCGCTGCACTTTCTTTACTTTTCTTCCCTGCATACTTGGTCTTTCCTCCAACATTACAATTCGTCCCACACCAGCAAAGACAAAGAGGAAACATCAGAGCGCGCTCTATCCGAAGCCATAAGTAAAAGAGATGCTGCAACTCCTGGCAAATGACAGAGAAAATCTGCTAAAGTTTGATAAGAGGTACCAAGTCAGAAAGCCCTTGTACAGCTAGGGCGGACGCTATAGCTGCTTTCGCAAGAGACCGGGAGAATGAAAATCAAATCCAGAAAGCGAGTAGGTAGAAGGCGAGAGGGCTGCAGCAACGCTCGGCGCGGGGGAGAGTGGAAGAGAGTACCTACAGAAGAAATAAGTGCGCGCGCGTAATGCTGATGGCGAATATGGTGGAGAGAGAGAGACAGAGAGTATAAGAGCAGAGACGTTTGTCCTCCTCCTCCTCCTCCTCCGCCACCCCCACTCTGACAATTTCTCCTTCTCTTTCCGGCTCGCGCTCTCGCGATCGATTCCAATGCCGGGGACATTCTTCGCCGCCGTCGGAGACAGACTCGAGAGCCGCGAGGAAGACAAAGAGACACACGCGCGCGCGCGCGCGCGAAAGAGGGCGGAAGGGAGGACGACGCCGCGCTCACCTGCATATGCCCTCCGCAGCAGCAGCAGAAGAGGCCGCCCGAGCGGAGAAGGAGAAACTCCCTCTCCCTCTCGCTCCTAAATCTTCGCGCCGGCTCTCGCGAGAAAAAGAAGCGCGTTTCGAGGCCCCCACTCCGTCGACTCGCGAGCCCATTGGTCGAGGCACTCGGCGCCGGGCGTGGCGGCCAGCCAATGGGGGCCGTACCCCCGACTCTCCCCCCGCGAATGAGCTGGCCGCGAGCGCGCGAGGCCCCACCCCGCGGTTACCCCCACCACTCGGCCCCACCTTCGCGCCGCGACCGCTGGCGGCGCGCGAGCGAGCGAGCGAGAGAGATACCGAGCCAGCGAGCGCGACTTGCGCAAGAGAGAGAGAGCGAGAGCAGAAAGCCCGCGCGCCCGCGCAGACACAGACGGACACGGAGAGAGAGAGGTAGCAGCAGCAGCAGCAGACGGAGGCGCGAGCGCGGCCGACTCGTGTTTTTATTTATTACATCTGTGACTGGGTAGAGGGAAATACACACGCTGCTCGCCCCCGGCGCGGACCTCCAGCGGGTCTCTCTCTCCTCTGCTGAGCCACACTCTCGCGAGCCGGGACTTGGAGTGGAGACGGACACACACTTCGCTCCCTGCGTACGTGCCTTGAGAGTTGCCGCTATTCTGCTGTCATTCGTTCATTCATTCATTCAGTGCGTCGACTGTACTTGGACCCTCGTACATGCGTATGGTGCGATCTTATGCTCTGTGTGTTGTTGTGCGTATTCAGTGATATATACATATATTATCGAGAATTTGGTACTCGCAATAATGGACCAGTGGTGTTGGAAGTACTAGTGCGCGCCGTACAACAATACAGCCACACGCAAGTGCGCGGCAGCTCAGTGACACTGTGCGCGGCGGACACGTGACTGTTTTATCGTAACAATAGTAATATCAATAATGAACCCAGTGCCGCGACCACAGCTCAAAATGATCTGATACGCTCGCGGCGTTGCTCTCTTAATTTCGAAGGATTGTTTGGGAGTACGGCTACGCAGCAGGCGTAAAATGACTAGTACCCCTTGTCAGTGCTCTTAAGTTACCCAGGCGGTCCGGGCTAACCCGCGGATCGTCTCTGTAGACTTGTGCACCATCAAATCATCAACAATTCATCCCCTAGCGAAGATCTATCCGTGGTTCAGGGCCCAGCATTCCGAGCGTCAGCTTTGGGGCAGCCCTGAGTTGCAGCAGTTGCAGCAGCACTACGAGGCTCGCCAGCAGCAGCAGCAGCAGCAGCAGCTGCAGCAACACCAGCCGACGAATCTAGCGGCCATGGATCACGGAGCGATAGACAGCTCATCGGACCACAGCAGCCGGGCCAGTCCGGTCGGGACCAACAGTCCCAAAAATCCCAACAGCCCGCCGCAGAGTCAGCCGCAGGTGCACTCGCTGCCGAGCGCGCACCAGCAGCCTCATCCGCGCGACCAGCTGCAGCGCGACCACAGCGGCAACCAGGCCCAGCAGCAGCAGCAGCAGCATCAGTCCCACCGGAGCGTGCCGACGCCGGGCTCGCCGACGCGGGGTTCGCCGCCCCAGGGCCTGCCGCTCTCGCCGCCGCCCTTGTCCGGAGCCGGCGGCGGAGGCGCACCGGCCGGCATGGTCCCGAGGATGCCGGGCCTGCCGCCACCGGGCCTGGGCCTTCTGGGCCAGCTGGGCGGTATGCTCGGCGGACACCACGGCTCGCCGCTGGAGCTGATGGCGGCCCACCACGCGGTCATGCCGCCGAGGAATTACAACAGCCCGCCGCCGATCAGCTCGAGCGATCCCACGGCCAACGAGTGCAAGCTCGTCGACTACCGCGGCCAGAAAGTCGCGGCCTTCATAATCCACAGCGAGACGATGCTCTGTCTGCCACAGGCGTTCGAGCTGTTTCTCAAGCACCTCGTCGGAGGTCTGCACACGGTCTACACCAAGCTGAAGAGACTGGACATCGTGCCGCTGGTCTGCAACGTCGAGCAGGTCAGGATCTTGCGGGGACTCGGAGCGATCCAGCCGGGAGTCAACAGATGCAAACTGCTCAGCTGCAAGGACTTCGACGTGCTCTACAGGGACTGCACGACCGCCAGGTAAGCATCAATTCTCTGCGGTGTTTTTCCTCCTTTTCGCGCGTCAATATCTCTACATTCAGGGCTTTGGAAAGCTATATGAACTTTTTCCGAGCTCTGATGGAGTTTGACGAAATTAGTCGACGATTGCACACAGCTTGCTGCGCTGCAGTTGTGTGTTGCGAGCCTTTGACGCAATAATTATAGGCGCCGATCGTGATGGATCGCGAATTGTGTATATGTAAAGTGGTATTGCGCGCGCGGTGAAACGTGTTATTGCCGAAAATTTCAGACGCTATACGCTGCTTCTGAAATAGTCTCGAGGCTTTTTGTATATATAAGGTAGAATGTAGCAGAAGAGCGTCTTCCTTTTACATCACGGGATGATTCGATAATTATAGCTGTGCGCCGTGTGTTTCTATGTATGTATATGCACACGCGAGAACGCAGTTTCACGAGCGGATCGTAAATAGTTGTTTCTAGAATTGCGAAATAACGCTTCTCGGTAATACTCGCTTTTATGCTGCTTTTCAACATGCTTATATTCTTTTGAGCTGTATATACATTCTTGAGCGGAAAAATATTAAACATTGCATTATCCTTGCTGGTATATTCCTGCTCGCGAGGTTCTCTCAAGTTTCACAAGAAAAATCATTCTTTCTGTCAATATACATTGTAATACGTAACGCCCAAGTAAAAAATAGAAATTATCCACGAATACTCAACCTAAATATCGACAAGCGCATACACGACTCGCGCAAAAGGACACACATGTCTCTCGAAAAAATCCTCTCGATACACAAGAGCCGAGTGCAAATATCTCGAGGAGAAAACTCCATCGAGCGCGCGGAAAATTTCTCTATTCCATGATAATATACACAGCGGTAGGCTAGCTTTTGCGCGCGCGCGCGCGCGATTAATTAAAAAAAGGAAACCCAAGTGAATATATACCGGATTGTTCGCATAACAAACGATAAGCAATCGTTCAATCGTTAAACAGCCGACTTTCTCGTGTATATATATCCTGCCGCACACACGTCATCATCGACGCGCAGCTGTCTATAGAGATATTGTGTATTATATACGTGTGGGAGAGACACGTCTGATGTTAAGAAACCGGGATCGCGAATTTTCCGTGGGTTAGCCGTTCTCTCTCTCTCTCTTTCTCTCGTGACTGAGAGTAGGCACACAGTGCAAAACTGCATAAAGCCGTGCGAAGTCTGCGTCTGCCTCGTGGCTATCACGAGTCCGAAAGTTCGAGCGCAGAGTATAGTTCTGGAATTTTTCGTCTGGCGACGGGTTAGCTTTTGGTTGTATAGCCAAGTGTGTGTGTGTGTGTGTGTGTGTGTGTGTTGCAGAGGTGATTGAATTATTGCCTCTTTGAAATTCACGTTGAGGCTTGCTTGTATGCTTCCTCATAGAAATTTAATCACAAGATTGAAATCTTCGGCTTCTGTTCTCAGTTGCAGTGTGTTTTCTGTATGTAATCTTGGAAAGAATGCGGCGTGTGTGTCGTAATGTCGCTTTAGATCTCGCGATAGATAATATAAATAGTGTGACAGATGCAGAAAACGAGATACAGTTTGTTGTTATAGGAAGTCTTCTTTCGTGTGAATGTGTCGAGAGACAGCTCCGGTGTATATCAAATGCACTTTTAATTACTTCCCAGATCTCTCGGAATTATAAAAACATCATACTTGTGACGCGACGTGTAAATAAGTGCTTCCTATATATACCGACGTTTCTCAACGTCGGCCAAAGACTATCTCGTTGGAAAAATATTTGGTATTTCGTTTTTGCGTATATAAGCGCCGTTGAAAAATAATAGCGGAGAAAATTTCGTGGGAACGAAAGATAGCTCGATGTGTAAGAAGTGCTGATTGAAATGATCGAAATCGCGCGTTTTAAATGATGTTTTATGCCTCGACCAAGAAACGGAAGCTCGAGTCCTCGCATACATTAATAACACAACGTGTCGCCTCTGGGCAACACTTCGTCTTCGGACTCTGCTCCCTTCCCTCATCGTCTATATATACATATAGCCAGGCTTCACTCTCTCGGCTCTGATGCTTTTTTTCTCTCTTCTATCATCTCTCCTCGCGTCTATTTTCTCCTTTTCATATACGCCGCGCAGCAATAAACGATAGTCGAATAAAACTTTAATTGCCCGACGGACGAAGCGAGAGCATGGTAGTAGCGTATATATATACACGAAGCGATGATTGAGCTTCTTGAGATGCATGTTGATATCTAAATTGCTGAGCAATTGTCTAACTTTTCCCATGACACACGTGAATGGATCGCATCTTCTTCTTCTTTTTTCGTCGTTGTTGAGATAGGTGTACCGGGTGTACCGTATTTTGAACTCGCGCGGACACGTCATCCTCTCCTGATTAATCTCGCATGCAAATGCCTTCGACTGGAGGATGAATTCAAAACATATCGTGATGTGCTTATTTTTGCTCTCTCGTCGCATAAAGAAATGCGCTTACGTATAACGCAATGAAAGAAACCGTGGTTATTGAAGAAGTTCGATTCGCGGCACGTCAGTAGACTTACGTAACGAAACAACTTTACATAAGAATGGCTTCAAAAACACTATAGGTACGCCTATACACAACTAACTTGGATGAAACAGTCGATTTTTCCTATACGCGCAAAAAGCCATACCGGATTCAACTCTAATTACGCCTTTCACCGTTCGCATAACGCTTTCGATTCCTTATCACTCTCTTTTTCTTTTTAGATATATCACTCACTAGGCACAAATAAACCACGTGCTCTCGATTTCCCAATTACATACAGGTATACACCATACATCCATTCACATCGAATACCGCACACAGAACAGTATACCTATAGTCGTTTCTACGATTGTCGCGCGCTCTCGTGTGTGCTGGGGCGCCAACAGGTGTCCCTTTCACGGCGCCGTTTCTCTGAATGAATCGTCCCCGGGAATTCCACTCGCTTCGTCCCTTTCTACCCCACACCCACGCGCCAGACGAAACGGAATGGTAAACGGAGTGACGAGGGGATCTCGAGAGAGACTGTATATAGCGCCGGCCGACGGAGGAAGTATTGTATACGTATATAGAGGCTTTGAATTCGAGGCGTTTTATTGTGCTGAATTGAGTGATATACGAATGCAGGTGAGATGATTTTTGAAAGCCGAGGTTGAGGTGATTTTTGATGAGCGTTTTTTTTTTGGAGGTTCGACTGCGAGTGTTCACGCCATCTTGAAAGAGACTTATTTGTCGTTTGATTGGAATTTGAAGTATATTTTAATTTTGCAAGAATATAAAAATTAAAATACAGTAACGATTGTGGATTATCTACTAATTCATTGAATTAGAATATTTTAAAAGACCCGGATATGACATGCCATCATCATACGATATACATCAACAGAGAGTACATTATAGCAACAAAGGGCAATTGAATTCGACTCACAATCAGTTGCAGTCATAGCATGAGCGGCCCAAGCATCAGGCTCAAAAAGATAGTTTTTGCATAGGTGGCACACCTCTGTATATATACACCCTGCGCGCAGGTATACTGTTGAGGGAAAGAGGAGAGTACCCATGCGCCACCTATCTTCGTTAGCCAGAAACTAGAGAGCAGAAAAGTTTAAGCAGTGCGAAAAGCAGGCCAGTCCAAAACTGTTTTGTTTTGCGGCTATGTATACTACGATGAAGCTTGACGCTATATACTATATTTTTTCTCCGTGTATAAGTCTCGGCAGTCTGCCGTCGGCACACGACTCAGCGCTGCAACTATACGCTTTATATACCCCGAAGGGAAAAGCTGCCGCACACGCGTGTGCCCTTGTATTTTCCTTTCCGTCTTTTTCTCCTTCTTTCTCTCTCTCTCTCTCTCTGTCGTATCATATCGTCGGCGGCGGGTCTTTAACCCCCGTTTTTACAATTTCATTTTTTCCGCCCGGCTCGCGCGGATTAATCCGGCCTTTCATGTTCGGCGCTGCTGCTGCTGCTGCTCCGTATGGTTTGACAGCTGAGAAATTATCGTTTGCTTATATGACGGACGAGGAGCGCTTTTTTTTGTTTGGAGAATGCGCGCGCGCGACTACTGATGCAGCATTGTCTGTTTTTGCTATGGGTCGATGCTTTTTTCCGGTGTGGATATTTTGCTTTTTGGAAATCGATGAGTCGGCAGTAACGATATACCTATGCTCTTTCTTTCTATCTTTCGTTTTACAAGTTTACGGTTATATATCTGATGATGATGATTTTAATCGATTGGATAGAGAGAGTGCTGAGCGTTTTCCGTGTATAATGTAACAAAACTGTCTCTGTGTACTGAAAAAACGTAATTAAACGTTTTGCTTCAGCGCCGCCATAAATCGCGATATATCTATCGGCTCGCGACTACCGACTCGATAAGGCCTTTTAATTATTCATCAAAATTTCCCGAGAAACGTGTTCGACACGAGAGCATAATTAGCAGAGAATCGACGCGCTTTTCCATCGCAGCGCATATAATAAATAAACCCCCGGTATATCCCTTATCCCGCGTGTCTCTCTCATATCATCGATAAGATATCTTTTCGCGTGCATAAATTATCCATGTAACCCGGCTGGCTATAAATTTCAATTAGAAACAACGGCTACTACTTTTCTACGAATAGAAAAAGGAACAATGCTAATTCTTTCCCATATGCACAGCACAAGGAAGATCTCGCGAATTCCAGTGTGTCCCTCTGGTCAGCTCTGTGTTATACGTGTATATAGATATCTGCACGACTATATAGTACAGACACACACACACAGGGTGGTGGGTTAGCGGCGTTTCCGTGTCAGGCGATAATTACCGGCGGCAGCGCCGGCGGCAACACATATCGATCGGTGAAAAAAAAGAGTAGCTGGCTAGCTGAAACTCGGATGATGAAGAGGCTGATGCTGCTGTGGCCTCGGCGACATGCGGCTCTCTTATATGCACGTGTGCCCAGCGACGTTGTACTGTGCCGAAATGTTATACAAGCGCGGAAAGTGGAGGATTCGAGAACGGTATATAGCTGCGGATTGTTTGGAAATTCTTGGATCTCGTTGCAGGTGTTTCCGAATTTTGTGTGTTATGTAATTTATAATGTAGTAGAATGTCGTGCATATATATACAACTCGTCGGGTCAACGAATCGGAGTTACGTTTACGTGTATATAAGGAAAAACATCGGATCGTTGCGGTTGTGGAGCGCGCTGTAAGAATGACTGAATCATCTTTTAGTTGGGATTCGTGTATAATGCTGTCTGGGTGAAAAACGATGAAGAGAACAAACAGCCGGAGGGTATGGAAAAAGCGTAAATTGACTAGGTAAAGATCGGAGAAAAAAGTGAAGCGAAAAAAAGCTGGCTACTGTATACCTATACAGCTCTCGGTTTTTATTCTTCCTCTGTCCTGATGTCCATTTGTGGTTTTCCTGATCTCTATTCATTGTGGTTATACACTTTGCGCACAAAAATCATTACCAATAAAAATTCAAATAAATTAAACCCGATCGATTTATACAATTTCCCAAAAACAACGCACTGCGATAAATTCGGAAACTTATTGCGTCTCGTAGAATAAATTTTCCCGAAAAATTAACGCTCAATTTTTATTAATTGCGCATCGAATTACCGATTACGTTTCCAGGCACATACATACATACAGCGGCAGCAGTCCAGAACCACAGCGATAATTCAGACGAATTTTTCTTGCGGTCAAGCGGCGCCGGCTGCAGTTGAGGGAGAGATGCGCCTTGTATACCGTACAGAGGCTCAACAGCGCGTGTGCGCGATATTCGATCCGGCGTTTTGCTCGCGAAGCCGCAGCAAAAATGGGAGTAGTCTACTTTTTTTCGGATACGTCGAATTTGCAAGACGCGCTTTTGGGTATAATCTTTTCAGAGACGACTATTTTTGAAAGTCTGACCTAATCCCGCCTACTCTCTATCTTATATACTTAATTAACCGACAAAGTAATTCCGCGAGATAATATTATCCAATCCTTTCAATTAAACTTCTTAGTCACGACAGCCGCGCGCACAAGTAAAACATTTCCTAGATCAATACACTGCCGTGCACCGAAAAAAGTCTCTCCAGAGCAAATAACATCGTCAGAATTTCCAAGCTAATAAATACGTATATATACGAAAAAAGCATTAGGAATTCTCCGTCGTCACCGCTTGCACAGAAAGAAAATCGATCTATCGGCTCTCTCGAGTATATATACATAAGAATCCAGAGGAGAGTATAATATAAGAAACGTGCAATACCGCTCGTGCAATGCGCCTAAGAAACGGGAAGAAGGCGACTGTCTCGATTTTCTGTTTTCTTGATGACGAGCGAGACGTGCCGCTCAAACAGGCGGAAGCCAACTGGACTGTTTATAATATTAGAAGCCATTAGGGCGCGAGCTCGCTTTGCGTCATTGCGCTCGCGTTATACGGCGGGAGTAGGTTTTTTTCTTTCTTTTTAGAATATCGAGATCAGGCTTTCTTACGTGCGGTTTTCGAGAGATTCCAAGAGGATCGAGATGCGGAGCTTGATATAATATAGTACTTTTCGTTATACCATTAAACGCGTGGCTAATCCGCCGGTTGTTCTTTGCTTGGCGTTATTGAGAGGTTATTCGTATAATAAATAGGAGTCATCGATCCTTCCCTTTTTTAAAAAATATAATTCGATTCGTATTAAACAAAGCAAATCGTCTAAATGTCTATGCAAATTGTTTTTCACGGGGCGACTACTGTAACCAATGTCGCGTAACACACCGACTGTGTTTATTATAACTGTATACCTCGATTTGATCTCGGGAAAACAGGCGAAAAATGCGCGATTTTACACTACTTCCATCGCAAAAAAGCTGTATCGATACCTGCAACAAAAAATAATTTATAAAAAAAAGCAATGATACAGATCTCGATCCCAATGACCGAGAGAGAATCTGCGCGTGTGCGACTACTGTCATTGCATAACTCCAATGAAGGATCTAATCGGTACGATTAGTTCAGCCTTCAGCGAATCACACAGGTTTTCGAATCAATTTTTTCATTGGATGGAATTGCTCGCGATAGATAACGTTGCATCAGACGTTATACTCTCTGCAGTGCGCGCGCGTTCTTTTGTCCGCTATTTAAACGATTTAATGCTCCTAATTATACGAGCGAAAAGGGGCATATATAATATAACCGGTCGTCGAGGCTTTTTATTATTTTTTTTTCTTCTTCGCAGAGCTCGATCAATCATCGGCAAAATTTAATTCGCGTTAAAATTCGAGGCTGGAATTTTAAGGGGGTTGAAGGAACTGATAAATCCTCGGACACGTGTGTGAGTGTATATAGTAGACGATATAGGTATACACATCAAGCGGCTCGAGCACAGAAGTAGAAAAGGGCGGCCCGAGAGGAATTAGCCGTTGGCGTGGAGATAAGAATAAGGTCCGCAAAGGCACCGCTTTATCGCTCTTGCCATGTATATATATATACACACACACACACACACGAGGAGAAACGCGAGCGCGATGCTTATCACTCGGCGCGTAATTGCATCCGTGCGTTTGCTCGATTCGCGTAAACTGCACGAGTCCGAGAGTTTAATTTGAGAGAAGTAAAAAGAAACGAGGATCTTTTGAAGGTCGTTGTTTTGTTGAATTAATATCAAGAAAGAGCTGCTGACGCGTATACAGCGTGAATTAAACCGAAAATTATGTACCGATATAATAATAATAATGGGTAGCTTCGCGATCAGTAGTGTGTATACAGTTAATTTTTGCATATAAGGCCGAGCAAACCTAATTCTATTTTTTCTCTCCGCGCTGTACACGTAGCTACTAGAAAAGAAAAGCACAGCATCGGAGAATGTAACAATGCTGGAGTTTCGCGGGCTCGATGTGCGTCGGCGCGACTAACGATCGTCGGCTCAATTATATCAATTAATTTGCCTATGGAAAAGAGGAGAGTCGAATGAACTGAGTCTGATGCTTTTTAATTGATCTCTACCCTTTTTTCATTCTCTCATCCTTCTAAAAATGGGCGATAAAAAGAATGAAAATGCAACGGAACCGGGACAGCAAAGCCTTGCAGTATACGAAAAGAGGATCGACGAGGAAGACGAAGAAACGAGCCTTCCCCGTAATGATGCAGTTTTACGGTGTAGAGTGAGAGAGAGAGAGAGAGAGAGAGAGGGACGTGGGAGTCGCGGCCCTGGGCTGTAATTCAATGCGCTATTAGCCGTTTAATTATGAAATTGTGCATAGATTAATTGGCTCCCGTAATGGCCCGCCGACAATAACACGCGGCTACTCGCCAAGTGTGTGTGTGTCTTGTACTATATGCATATATAGTGTATACGAAAGAGGAAACTAAAGTGTATACAGCTACTACCTACAATATATATTAATATTTATTTCCCTCGATTCGCGGTATATAGAGTTTCGTGCGAGCAAATCATCGCATGATCTTATTAGCCGGAGAGGAAAGTGCGCGAAAAACGCCCACAGAGCGTGTTGCCGCTAGGTTTATTGAAAGTTGCGATGATTTAGGTAAATTTCGCAGCGATGCGAGCGAGTAGTCCGATGTTTCATGAATTATTATTCGCAAGCGCGCCGTGTTGCCGTGACGAGTCATTAGCTATATGGTAATTAGTATACATCCTAAGGAATGAGTAGTTTCTTTTTTTTCTTCATTCCATATATTATAACGCATATATTCAACGTACGGAAAATATTAACATCAACAAACACTCGCTCCGTGTGTTTGCCTTTCCCAATAAACATAATGAAATTGTACAATGGCCAAATCATGACAAAAGACGCCCCGCGGCCATCATCTCCGCTGTGAAAATTTGAATAGCAAAACAAATTCGCGACATTAGAAATCGCTCTAGCACACATCCACGCACGATCGTGAACAGCTGGCCCTCGATTCCCTGCATCTCTTTTCGTGCGTAATATATACGTATATATATATACATGCACACGCGCGTCGTCCCTTCCGTTGTTTGGGCCTTGCCCGATGTTGTTACAAGAGCGCGCGCGTGCGTCTGTCCATTAGCTATGCAGAAAATATATGACGGCTGCCATTGGCTGCGCGACGAATAATTGTAGTATTGTATAGTCGAGGAGGGAGGCGGAGTGTGCGCGATATGGCGCGATTCGCGATCTGTCGTGAAGATTGTGAAATTGAACTGGTTTTTGTTTTTATTTCGCGAAATTTTGTATATTGATTGAAATAAGGCAAGATTTGTTTGAAAAAAAAGAATATCTAGGTGACGATATAAATATTCGCAGTCTATATGGACACGATCCTCGTGCAAATCATGTAATCTCTTTCTCGGACAAAACAGTATTATTACGAAGTAGCTACATAAATATGGAGGACAATTACATGTAATTATTAGAATACCAAGGCATCTGTTTTTATTATACAACTCGACGACGCTTTATAAAGCACAGCACGTCTATACAATACTGATATATGTATGTGTGTGCGAATATATAAAGCGACGCCGCGCGACGCAATCTCCTTTGATCTAAATACTTTTTATTATTACATAAAACTCGCGCGTAAATTACGCCGCCTAAAAGAAGTCAGTTGTAGAGTATAATCCCTCGTGCCGCGGTCTATATACGTATATACATTTCATCACGAGATATATCACGTAAATGAAAATTTCATTACAGTATTATAGCGCAGCAAACGAGTCGATTTCTCCGAGATCTTGAAATGCAAATGACCGCGGATGAAAAGAAAAAAAAACGCGTCTCGATCTACTCGCAACTGCAGCAGGCAATTGCGAAAAGTCGACAAAGGATATCGTTGCGACCTCACGATTTTCTGTATAGTACACTGAAAATTGTGTGTTATATAGCTATACTTGCGAAGTCGATTAATTTCTCCTCTCCGACAATCGGTTGTTCTTTATTCAGGGAAATTAATTGAAAGCGCAAATCTCGGGGAAGGCGGCTCTTTCTTTGCGAACAGGAGGAGGGAGAGACGTCCCATAATTCCCGGTAATTAATAATCTGCAACAAGTAATATTAAAGCCGAAGCGTAATCCGAGGCTATAACGAGAGAGCGTTCTTAATTCTGAATAATTAATGCAAAGACAAACAAGAAGGATTAACTCGACGACTCGAGAGCACTCTGTGCGTATATCTCCGGATATTTGTAAGTGCGGCTGCAAAAAGTTTGGAACTCTTTATTTTTACAAATCGATCGACGTATTGGGAATAAGTCAAGGACGGAAATAACGAAGCGTTCTCTCGTGGAATTCAAATTTCTCGACCGTCGCGAAACTCCAAAAGGCATATAGCTATACACACAGCCAGACACACACACACACGCGAGCAAAGTAAGAAAGAGAGAAGGAGAAAATGAAGAAGGAAGATGGAAGGGCCCCTCGGCTATAATCACGAACTCCTCTTTCGAACGAACGAACGAAGAAGAGAGAGAGAGAGAGGCTGCGCGCGAGAGGATACAAATGCAAGTCATCGGGGCCTCTCGTATTGTGTTGCAATGGCGCCAGGCTCCCGTTCTGCTGCCGTTGCGCTCTATCTTCTCTCTTTTGCTGCTCTCTACAGTCGAGAGATGTTTCTGCTTCTCGCTTTTAGTGGCGGATTTCAGTCAGAGGTTTCTCGGATTGTGTTTTGATTTACGCCGAGTTTTTTCTTCTGTTGAGTATACACGGGAATTCGAGATCTCTGTGAATTTTTTTTACATACAATTAACGTTACAAAACAAACAAGTGCACTACTGTACATTCTAATAACAATTTTATCAATCAATACATCAATCAATCAAAATCTCCTCTCACCTCACCTTTTCTCTCCGCAATCATCCTAGTAGGCATCTTCTTTCTTTCGCAGACCCTCTTCTTCCACCGTTCGTCTGCTGCTCTCTCTCTCTCTCTCTCTCACACTAACACACACGCGGTTGTATATATAGATTTTATCCTGCGGAACAAATGGAAACGTTATTCGACTTCCGATCGACCGGTCTGCTCTTCGATCTTCTCTGCAGCGGCATCACACACTCAGAGTCCGCAGTTAATGATTGTTAAAAATCGGCCTTTGTGAGACTCGCTGCTGTTACTGCTGTGGTCATGGGACGTTGAACCAGGTGCGAAACGAGTTGCATATGTTTGCTGTCTGTATGTTTGTGTGGAGAGCCGGAGCGCGGCGGGTTTTTTGAGAGTCGATTATACGGCTATACGTGTATGAACTTATCGGTATTTATAGCCTCGATAGCGGACTTATGTAAGGAGAATTCAATGGCGAGGAATAATACGTGTCCGAGAAGTCGGCGGACACCGAGAGAGAGAGAGAGAGAAAGATTTAACTGTCTCGATAGCGTAATGTGAGCATTAGCGCGGCTATCTTCGATACGTATATATAGGTTCATAAAATTTCGATAAGTGTATATGCCAAACCTTCTTTCCTCGCACACGACTTTCCACGTCTGTATACGATATATAACTCGAGCGAAATTCCTTGTTACGAAATATAAAAAAAAAAAACAATGAACTAAATGGGGTCGAGGACCAGAGGCTACTCGGAAAATCGATCATCAACGTGCCAGTGACACACATTATATAAAACAGCTGACTCTCGCGATCACCCCCACGCGTTATCTTGGCCGTCCCCAGGAGAGAGAGCGAGAGGACGAACCCTCGTCCCCGCTTGTTTTTGGTCTATACGGCGATGAATCTTCGACCCTTTTTGGGGGGGTTATACCTTGGTGGTATATAGTTCTCTCCTTCCTTGTGCGGGAGATTTTTAGCCGAATTTCACGCTCGAGAGCTCTGATTTTCTTAGCGTGAGAATTCGTGTACCTGGAAATTGTTTCTCTATTAACGCTTTCGATAGGCAGAAAAAAAATCGTTGTTAATTACACTTCCTTTGAAATTTATCGGACAACCTATACTCTCAAACTATATACACACACATAAGTCGTAATTAAATCAGACGGAAAGAAGCAAAGCGCGCGCAAGTGTATATAATTTCTCCTGCATAAAAATTAATATATCCCCGAAAACTACATATACAAGTATTAAAGAAAGCAAAGTGGAAGCAAGAGTGTAGCTTCACGAAGGTGAGTGGCACGTGTGCAGGGGCGCGCATGCACGCGTTCTCTCTCTCTCTCTATATATATGTATAACTGTGAGCTGCAGCGAGATCTCGTGCGTCGTTTAATTACTGCATGTAACGAGTTGGAGTGCCGTATGTTAATAGCGTGCGCACGCGAATAAGCTCCTTTCCGCGAGTAAGAGAGAGAGGTAGTTATTCGATATGTGCGCGCGTATTCCTTCCTCTGGACTTCCGAGTTTCGGCTGCTTTCGATCATGATAGTGTTTTTATTATAAGCCTTAATTTAAATCGGGAATGAGCAGAAGGTCCTTTTGAAAGAAAACTCAGCTAACAGAATAGAGGCTAATAAGCCAAGTGACTAACGCTCTCTGAGAAAGGGTATACACAGAAAATCCAATTCTCATGCGCGCACACATGCTGCACTTGGCGCATATATCACGCAAACTCTCTCCAACTGTCTACCTACCTTCCCTCCTTTTACACATACACATACTACAACTCGGCCCTTTTCCAGGCCGCGCTGATATACGTCCGATAATAGTCGCGCGGGAATTTCGCCCGATCGCTCCTGCTTTTTGATTGACGCACCAACTCGAGACGCACGCGAGCAAAATCAACCCTTTCGCGCGCTACCAAGTGTGCAGTCGTTGCATCCGTAATGATTGTTTTGACTTTACTCCCCTTTAACACACGGGAGTCGAGTGTGTGCTTTGATTGGCGATTTTCGTATAATTTCAATTTTCTACACGAGATTATTTTGTTTTTGTTTTAAAGAATAAAGAGCGACGTTTAGCTTTGGAGAAGAAGCTTCAGGCGTGAATTAAGCGCGTAATTTAATGGCGTATAAATTCACGGCCGCGGTTTGGTTTGGAAAAAAAAACCGACGACGAACTCGTGAATCACCGCCGGAGAACAGCGAGCTCGTAAACCCTATGTAGAGCGTCGACGCGGGAGTGAGATCGAACGACGTGTGCGCATGTGTTGTATACTTTGTGGATTGCGAAACAAATTGGATTTATTTATAGATAGGAGTTGGATCAAATTTTTTTGAAGCAAAAAAGTATACGATTATATTGCTTTGTCTCGTAGCTGTTAGCTGCTGAGAGTGCAGAATGCGAATGAGTTTCTTATATACAAAGAAGCGCACGCGTGCTATTGTAATTGGCTTTAACGAGGGAGCGTATAAGGAGAATTATGTGATTATTCAGACATTCCAGAGGTATTAGTATGCAAAATTTATTTTTGAATCGGATGATAAGTTGCCTGCATATTATATACTCATGCGCATTTTTACTTTAACATCAGCTCTATCGTGTTAAATTTTTTATATACAGAAGTTATAAAAGTGTCTATGTCGAATTAAAAACTCATCAACGACCTTTTAAGAAGGCAAAACCAAAGCAACGAACCTTTGTAATACTTACATCCTATATAAACGAAAAACGAAAAGCGCAATAGTGCAGCCCGAGAGCGTCGCGCAAGAGATTGATCGCCGATTTCTTCGATCGTCCTTGTCTTGGTTAATACCTTCCATTAAGGTCGTACGTGCGAGGTAACGCCCATAGTCGCCGCGAGAAACTTAAGTCATTATACGTATACGGATTTTTTCGGTCGACTTTGCAAATCGCGAATCATTAAACTCGTTTATATCCCGCGCTCGTTTTCCATTAGTCGTACATATATACTTGGTAGAGTCCGATCGGTATCGATCTCCTTCGTGCAAGTGAGCAATTATATACCTCGATTTATAATATTTGCATAAATTTGTCATTTGTGGCGAAAATTATATAATGATTCTATTATTCCGAGCACGTGAGAAAATATATACACTTTCGATTTTCGTAATAGAAACGCGCATCGCTTTTCAAAAGTTCTCGTACTGTATATATATATATATATACTATATTCTGACGTCGGCGCGTCGAATCGACAAAGAACTAGAGGCGGCGCGAGACAGTCCACGGAGCATAACGAACGTGTAAATAATACAAACCGATCGAATCAACTCTGATGGAGCTCCCGGGCAAAAACGGCCAATCACAAAGACACAATGGCAAACAATGAGTGAGACCCGGTCATTTTTAAGCGGCGATGTAGTAGAGGGAGGCCGAAAAAATTCCGAGTGGGAGAAAGAGATGGAAAATGAGAAAAGCTGCGATTATCGGAGCGTTAAGAGCGAGGATTGTCTGTTTTTTGTGTGCACGGTTAATTTGGCGCTTGATTGATGAATTTTTCCAAGGTATATAACTAGTCAGATAACAAATATAATCACTGCTTCTATTCTCTAGCATTTTATCAAAAAGGACCCTGTTTTATATACATAACAATGTTAGACACCTCTCCGACTCGTTGAAAATAAATAATGCACTCGCGCAATGAAGTATTCCAAGTAATTTGTTAAAGTAGCTATATAATATCGCGCCATTGTTTATCAAGCATGAATATTCATGACGGGGATAGAGATACGAATATACAGCAGTCGGTCTCGCGGAGAGCATTAATTCAATGCAAAACTCGTGCACATCTCGTAAAGCGAAATTACATCTTCTTCAAATCTAAAATATGGAACTAACTGGTGCACTGTTATAATTAAGATGAAACGCGCACGATGAACATATTTTCCTACGCTGAAACTTCTAATCAAAGTCTCAAATAAATCACCGTAATTTATGTATCACCGTAAACACATCGCATAAAGCGCGCACGGCGCATAGCAATTGCATAGGCTGCTGCTGCTGCTGCTAAGACCGCGACAATGCTTTTCATCGTCTCGTTTCACCTTGCGAAAAATGAAAAGGGAAAATCGAGAGAGTAGCGGACCCTACTTAAGAAAATGGATATACTGCGTTGTTTGCTCGTTTGCCGGCATATAATCGGCTGTGAATCTACTCGGTTCTATGTGTGTGTGTGTGTGTGTGCATATGGAAACGATAAGCTTGTACCTCCTGCACGTATGAGAGTACTTCTACTAACTGTTCGTTTATTACTGCGACAATGTCGATATGTAAATTACGTCTCTGTATTTGCATCGTCTAATAAAGAAAGTAAAAAAACAATGAAATCTTGAGTACTCTTTTTTAAGAAACAAACTATACGTGACCATTTACCTCAAGAAGCTATACACTCGATCAGCAAAGACGCTCTAATTCTTGCACTATAACACACACCCCAAGAAAACCCATACGACTCGTACACTCATATACCTCTACATCAAGGGGTGTATTCGCTTTGTATAATTCGAGAGCAATCGAGATAATGGCAAGCGCGAGCTCTGCGTGTGTAATTATATCATTGTTCGAAATTACTCGACGGTGTGTGTTTGTGTGTCTATATACAACACTACTACATCGTTGGGGGGTTCAGCAGTGCGAGGACGAGATGCACAAGGAGGTGTTATTAGGCCCTGACATTGATACATCCAGTGCGGCCGGCTGCACTGTCTTAAAGGTGTGCAGTGTGCGTATATATATGGTGGAGAGGGGAGAGTGGAGTAAGTGTGGGTATTGAAAGATGTTCGACAGTGTTTGAAGTATTTATGGGGAGGTTGGATTACCGACACGTGTGAGTCTGTTGTTCTGCCGAGGAGTGAAAAAGAAGCGTGTTTTTGTTCAATATATCGTATATAAGAGGATTGTAAATGTTGTTCTATCAGTTAACCGTTGATAACGATCACTTCCTATAGTCCAATTAGCGTGATTTTTTTCAATTCGCGTTTTCACACGTGCATGAAGCTACAAGAGTAATTTAGAAAGAAAAATACGCTTTATCTCGCGAACGTCACTCACAATCTCACTTAAGTGAAATTAAAACACTCGCGCGCTCGCACACCGCACACAGCCTTTTAAATATATTCAAAAAGTTTCCCGCCAAATAACACCTCGCGTCATTCACTCGTTTATACGACGTACAGTAATTTTTTGAAATTTTTCAGACCGCATCCTATAAATGGATTCGTAAAGCCAAATGCGATATTAAATTCTGCCTCATCGCACTCGACGATTAAGTCCTCGCTCGCGTTAATTCAACGCGGATGTGCGAGTCGCCAAGTCGTCCGCGCGCGAGCAATTATGAATTTTCGAGGTAGGCGCGACTTGGGCGGTCTCTCCCTTGTATATATACATGCGATGCGTGTACGGTAATTATCACGTGACAAGAGCCATAAAGCCTTTCTGTACAGCTGACACGAGCAGACATATTGCATAGATAAAGCGACGTTTTTTTAAGTGCGCATTATAAGTGTCTATAGAAAATGTCTATTTTCACGTTTGCGCATGCATAATTTATTATTCGCGACAAACGGTCTTGTATAATAATGTGCGATAGTCGTTCGATATAAAATGTTGATAGATATCGTGTATGCGCGTGCCATACTCTTATAAAATATGCCTATATTTACGATATTGGAAACCGTTTCGAGAATTTAAATATAATCCTTCCAAAACTCAATCGCACTATTCCAACCCCGCCCTAATCAAATCTTTCACAATAAGACGGACTATAATGAAAAAGAAGAAGCGAGTCTTAGATTTTTCATAAACGCGAAAAATGGAATCCGCAATTGAGTGAGAGAGAAGAAACGCCGGCCGTTTCCGTTCGCGGACTCTTACATATTTGCCGTTGGTTTTATCTCCCGGATCACCCTTATACAGCCGTCGTTTCTTTTGAAGCTCGTCTCAGTCTGTTGCGGGTTATGAGAAGTCCTCGGGGTGGGAGAATCGAGGGGGCAGTTCTCTCTGTGCTGGCATTACATTCGTTAGTCCCGTTTTTTTCCTTTCAGGGACGAGTACGCCAGTGTGTGTGTCCACTACTTATGGCTCTCTTCTCCTTTTGTGTGCGGTCGCGGACGAGTCTCTCTGGGGAGTATTGCGAGATCAAACGGTTGCCGGTATTGTTTTGAATTTATTGGCTGGACTTATGAAACTTGTATTATACCGTTTTATAATTCTTTCTCGAGTTACGGTCTTTAAACATATTCCCGGTATATTTTGACGAATTATAATAAACGCCTGCGTCGGAGCGATGAATCAAGAAAAGGCAAAAATATCAGTGTATATATATCTAATGCCGTAAAACTCAGCGGCGAGAATTCGCGTAAAGCGCAAATTTATTTACCTTTCAAACGCTTACGTATATACCTAATACTACCGTGCAATAATCCGGCATAAAGCCAGTACTCGAATTAAATGCCTCTCTCGCTATTAAAATTGCGCAAAACTATATATAATGTCCTTCCAACGTGTATATCTTTACCCAACAATCGTCGGCCGATCGAATGAGAGAGCCTTTATGAATGGCCAAGGAGGAAAGAGAAAACGCTCATTAACCAGGCGATATTTCACAGAATATAACTGACCTAGCCGAACGAGAGCAACCGGTTATAATGCGATTGGACCGCGTCGCGGAAACGCGCGCGAATTTCAAAAATGTTACGCATACGACGACAGTTGCGCTTGATTAATCGCCCTCTCTCTCTCTCTCTAAAGATAGATATGCACTCTTTGCGTAAGACGATTCGCGTTTGCGTGAAGGATTTGCACGATAATTGATTTTTAATTGACTCCGATGCGTCGGTATAATTTAATTTGCGAGCCCCAGAGGGATATATATGTGTCGTGGATCGAGAGAAAATTATATTCGCGGTGCGCTCGTGTGTGAAATTTAATTGATCGGAATGTTTGAATGAGCCGCGTGGCTGCGAGTATTTTGAAGACTCTTTTGCTCGCATTACACACGAGGGCTATGGATTCCGGTAACTCCAAGTGGACATATTATATACCTACGCGCGTTCAAACTGGTTCAGGTATTTTCGAATCGTTTGAGTTTTATACTCTTGATTTATTCGTCGCTCACGTATATCGAGAACGGAAATCCAGATAAAGAGTTCCAAGTGTCGAGTTAATTTTAATTGTGAAACAAATCCAAAAGTATATAAGTACACCGCTGATGAAGATACCCATTTGCAATGCGATAATGACGTTTCAATATATATCCGCGGACGGATTGATTAATTAATTAAAACCGCGATCGATCTTCTCATAAGCAAAACACACACACACACACACACTATTCAATAAGTTCAGACAAACAAGCCAATGGATAATTAACACGTATGACAAACGCGCCGTGAAAAAATAATTATAAGCTGCAGCTCCGGCGGGACAGCGTATCGATATCGAAAATCGTAAATGAAAGACAAACAAAACGGGCCCTTTAATAAGGTCCATATCGCGTGTGTGATATAATTCACGGAATAAATGAAATCATTTGTCTTGCCGGCCGGGAATTGAAAGTGTGATTTATACTGCTATCGAGAGAGAGAGAGAAAGCAAATATAATATTGTGTGGCCAGGCCGCCTTTTGATAATTCGTGCTGTCTGTCGAGTCGAGAGAACAAAACACCGCTGCGGAGAATCGAATCGGCGCGTGCTTATACCGATTGAATATAATTACTTTTCGTACACGCGCGTTTCTTCGACTTTGCTATAACAAAATTAATAGACGCAATTACCATACAGCAGTGCGCAAAATTGGAATCAGATAAGAGCTAGTTATCAATTCGCTCGTCGTCCACGTTAATAAATTCCTGTCTATTTTACACCTCTCGAACTCTCAGATAGCGTATTCTTTAACCGCAATTATTTCTATTTATAAGCATAATACCCAAGAAGAATAAAGAGCATCACAATTCATTTTCTGCGCATGCCCCTGAACTATCTTTATTTATTTTCGCCTCTTCTATTTTCTCCTTCTCATTCGCTCGATTCGCCCGTCGCTGATGAATCAGGTGAGTGTGTATGTATGTGAGCAGCGAGATTACTTTTGTGGGCGGGTCTCGCGGTGTCAGTGAGTCTCTCTCTCTCTCTCTCAGCCCTTTCTCTCTATATACTATATACTCCCTCTCTGACGTCGCTCGTCTTCCTTTGATTTAAATTGGAATGCCCGGGCAGTACGAGAATCCTTTTCTCTAATTGCTTGGTCCGGATCATCCGCTTGATTTTTCGACTCTCGCGGCGAAATTGCATCCGAATCAGATGATGCGCGCTGACTGAAAGAGTCGTTATGAATGTATTAATTTGCCGGGATTATACTTGTCTTTGTTGCTTTTATAATATTATACACATACGCACACCATCTTATGTGTGTGTGTGTGTGTGTGCGGATTGGACTATATTATGTATGTTTATTTGCGAGAGTGGTTAATTAAGCGTGTTTGCGAGCGCTGTAATTTCCTGTTTGCGAATTTTGTCGGTAGAAGAGAGAAGAAGGTTGTTCATCTTTTTGTATAAATGTAGCTCGAGTGACTTGCAAACTCGAGTTAAATGTGTAATTTGAGCCGTGCGAGCGCGCGCATACGGCGTTTTCCCCCTATACCCATATATACTGATGGATGCAGAATATGTTATTGCAATCATCATGGGGGCTTTCAATTAAACTCGAAAATTATAAGCTTCATTTTTTGCCGCGAGACGTTTAAATACATAGTAGTAGCTTATAGTCGGGACTTAATTTTGAGTTTAATTGTTTCTGAAGTCGCGCGCGCAGGATTTTTCGACGCGCGCGTGCGTTCCCGCATATAGAGATGTCATGTAAATTTTAATAATCGCGCTCTTTTTTGTAAAGGAAGTTCAAACACACTTATTTACGAGTATCAGAATCAATCGGCCGTTGCATAATCGCAAAAACCGCCTGAAACCTTCGTGCACGCATACGAAAAAAAACACACGCTCTCGTAAAGCAGCGAATCAAGAGCGCGCAGGAAATTCGCGGCAAAACATTTAATTCCAGAAAATTGCCGGTTCCTCGCACCGCGGCCAATGCCATCGTGCACATCTCGCTCTCCGGTATACTTTTATATATGCATTCTGGAGCCATTTCGCGCGATCGCGTGATTCCGCGCGAATCACGCAAAAACGCCGGGTGTGTGCATATAGTTGGAATAAAAGTAATCGAGTCGTGTATTCGGTGGAGGGAAATTAATGGAATAAGTGGCATTTGATATTTTAAATGCAAAAAAATAATCAAAGCTGTTGGAAAAATAATCTATACACTCCGGTGTAAATCCATCTAAAACGCTACGTTCAAAAGCATCTGTTTTCACTTCTCAAAATCACAATCACCGCGAAGCCAGCATCACGCGAGCCTGATGTTTTAACAGATGTCGCGTGCGAAGCGCTTACATGCAGACTCATACGCGGCGCCGGCTTAACGACTTTTGCCTTTTGGACTTTACAATTGCCGATAAATAACGGCAGCTTCGAGCTGGTCTCGCTGTTTTCTCGAGCAACAAGCGTTCATGGTGTATAGGAAAAGTATTAAAGAGGGATCTCGCTGTGGCTGGAAGATCAGAGGCTCTATACACGATGTTGTGATAGGTCCTCGGTATTTTAGAATAAGACGAAAAATATATAAGTTTATTATTATTTCTAATATTAATAATTATTGTAATTTCATAGTGCTTATTTCTTTCTGTTGCAGGTAAGAGAAATCCTCATTTTTACGATATTCACATAACAAAAGGGTTTTCGCTCGCTCAAAGAGGTGAGATTTATTTATAGATATATTACAAACATTCGAGTGTCTTAAGAATTTAATTGAAATTCTCACATGCATTGTGCGCTGCATCAGCTCTGTACCAGACGAAAATACTTTTACGCGGATAATTATAGGCATCATCTCTCGAAGCTAAACAATATCCCTTCGCAATATCTTATTTAAGAATAACGAAAATAGCCTGTTGTTGCTGCACCGCCAGGCCGTAGGATGAAGTCCGGCCGAGTATATTATAGATGCGATTCTGTGTGGGACGTGAAATTTCCCATTCACGACTAAAAGCCACCTTCTAATTACTATACACACGCATGCGCGTCACTTAACGTCTCATTTTTGTCTCTTAATTAGCCGTGTATAATACGAAATTTTCTCCCGACGACAATAATTACAGATGACGCCGAATTAAAAATTTAGGCCGAATGATGTTGCGCAAAATAAATACACGTCTATAATACATAAATACAAACTATATACAAGGCCCAAAATGCGTATACAAAGCCTCGGTTATAATAGAGTATATATATCCACTAACAGCAGCAGCTACTCCGGCAGGTATAAAATTTCGCCAGGCCGCAAACTCTCACACACAAGAGGAAGCTCTCTCACTTTCAAAATATTTTTCCGCCCAGAGAAAGGCAAGCGCTCGGCGTAACCAATCTTCGGCAAAGCAAATCAGCAGCGGCGCCTCCGAACGCGATGATATTTCCGAAATATCTCTCGTTCTCTCGCCGCGCGAGAAATGGAAGAAACAAAAGAGCTGATGCCCCGGGCTCGATTTGTTCTCGCTGTAGGGGTCCCAAGGAGAGGCGAAAAAGTATAACGCCGCGGTGCATTATTCATACCTATAGCACTCGGCAGCGGCCCTTTCGAACGAATACGAATGGAAATCGTTAATGGTTCGGCTTTGGGATGAGGCGCGGTAATGATTCGTTAATGATTTCGAGCTATACACAGAGCTTTTGTCTGATGTGGGACGAGAGGATGGTATAGGTATATATAGAGAAGAACTGATGATCGAGTTCGCGAATGTATATATATATTTTCTCTCAAGCATCAGCGAGAAGGGATTATAATATTGTTTGCGCAGTCACGATCGTCGGCGCGCTTTTTAATTCTTTTCTCGATTTGACGGCTTTATGAGTCGTTGTAATTGGACGTAACGATATTCGCATTTTTCAAACTCGTGCGCGCGCAGCTCTTGTATATTCTCACGAAAACGATAATATCATCGCGCGACATGCCGTTATATATATAGTTAGAAAACCGTCTCCGATGAATTCTAGAGAGAGGAGAGAGAGAGAGAGAGTGACGCGTGCAGGAGAAAAATGTTCAAAGAGCAAATTGAAGGTATCGAATATCACTGCACGAGTGCAGCTTCAAAAGATATCAGCCGATCGATCTTAGGCAAATCGAGGGAGTGATAAAAACGAAGCGTTGAGGGAGCGCCCTTATATAGCCGATCGACGCTATCGGTCAGCTGCGGCCCTTTGTTTCGCGCGTTCGTCTACTATACTGACGCTGCAGCTTCGACCCCCAATCGGTAGCATACAGTAGTGTATAGCTTTATATTTCTTTTTACGCGTTATGTATGTTGTGCGTGTGTTTTTTTTTAAAGCTATCCTGTGTAAGAGCGAATTTAATATATTTATACCGAATGACTGATGACCGTAATAAAGAGGAGCCGAGAGCATTGTCGGAAAGTTTTGTGTCATTGATCGATATGACGCCTCGTCGTGTATGCGATGCAAACGAAAGCAATCGCAGTATAGCCCGGGCTTTTTTCGATTTAAGTATATACGACAGGACGATGAGAAATTGAGAAGAATTTGCAGTCGTCATCGTGTGTGCACTGGAATATGTAGCGTAAACTTTGTACGTTTCTTTTGGAATAATGATACAGCTTTGCTCTTTCTTTCTCCCTGCTTTGTGTCGGGGTTTCGAATTTTTTTTTTCTCGACGCCTCTTATTTTATTGATTCTATTCGGTGTCATTTCTGCTAAGTTGTGTTATTCCGACGGATGTGGACGTTTGCTCCGATTCATTCGACTGGCGGGTTTAACGTTTAAAATAATTTCGAAATATACTTTGTCCTACTCTAAAAAAAAGACATGGTATAATCATTATATTCGTTGTCGCGGAATTGCCGACATTTTCAAATAAGAACTATACGCTTAATATACCACTAAATATTTTTGTTAAAAACTGTTGCAATTTTAACCTAAACTGAATTTTGATTTGTGCGTATACGTGTGCAAGCAAGCAAAGCATCAGTTTTGGACTGGCCCTTCCCCCACCACTTAAACTCTCAGAGTCTCTGGCCAGCGAATATAGGTGGCGCACAGGCGCTTTCTTATTTCCCTTAATCGCTATCTGCAAGCCCAGTACACAAATAGCGGGTTGTAATCTGTGCCAAAACTGCTTTTTGTTGGGCCTGCTTGGGCTGCTCATACTATAACTGCCTATAAGACGCCGCCTGTGCCGATCCCGAGGAAATTGATGTTGAAGATGGGGCCTGTGCCGACTTCGACGGCAATATTGTAATAGTAAAATTTACAAATAAAATTAAAGTCGCCAGCGTATATAAATTTGACAATAACTTAACAAATACAAAAGAGCATTGTGTGTCTTTCTCGACCGTTAAACGACGCCTGTGAGACTTAAAATCCAGCGCAAAATCAACTCATCTGGCTCGAATCGTCAGTACACGGCAAGCCATTCGTGTCGAGCAATGACATTGTCAAAACTGGCACAACAATTGGCCCTTCGCAGGGGACATCTCTCAACCATAAAAAACGAAATAAATCCGCCATCCTGGTGAGAACGTATCTCAATAAAAAACCCCCGCGACCAGATGAGAGCTGTAAAAGGGCGGGTTTTCGGAATCCCACCCCCTTTTCTCTCAGTCAAAACCCCGCCTCTCAACCCTTTCCTCTGGAAAATGCGACCCCATTTACCTTTCTCTCATCCCCACATCTGCCATAGCGTTTGAACGAGTGGTACATCCTGAAAAAGAGACAGAGAGACAGAGGATCGTTCCTTCCGTTTACGGTTACACAATGTAATTACTCGGCGCGTCGCCACAATGATCGCATTGTCCGGGCGTAAACGAAGGACTACTGCTACTACTACTCTCGCTCTCGGTGAGGAGCCATTCTTTGCTCTCGTCCTGCGCGACGCGTCCGAGAGAGCTCGAGGACCCTTCAGACATCTCTCTCTCTCTCTCTCGGTTTTGCCCTCTCGATATCTCTTTCTCTCGAACGGCTGCAGCGAGTTCGTCTGTTATGGAGAAAGGACGAAACCTCTTGTTTTATGCGCTGAGAGAATGATACTTTTTCGATATAGGGGTCGCGTATTCGTCTCTGCTATTGTTCGTTTGTTACTTGATTATTTTGTTGATTCAAAAAGAGTGATGTACATACTTATATCAAGAAGTAAATACGAGTTAAACTTATAATAAGCCATCCCAAACTTCATCACAAGTTCGTCCTATAATTAAGCACTCGTAAATTCTTTTACTCGTGTCCCTCGAGTTTGCCAACTTGAGAAACGCTCAATTAAAACATCGAGGACCTTTTTCGCGCTCCGTCTCTCTCTCTCTCTCACTCTCCTTTCTACCTCGCGAACACTTCTTCATTACTTTCGTTTTTATTTTCAACGCTCGTCCTCGCAGCTGCCTACCTTCTTTGATCTGCAATTAGCGTAAGCGCCATCGTCGTCTTTGTCACAATGAGAGGAAATAAAGGATCTCGGTCTTAAGACGCGACGAGACGAAAGAGTCCTTATCAAAGTAACAAAGTGTGTATATAGATGATGAGAGCTATAACTGCGGTCGTCTCGTGCGATTCCTTTGACGGCGTTCTTAAGTCTCTTGGAGGAGAGCCTCGAGAGGAGTTTAGGATCGAGATTGCGCTGATTGTTCTATAGGTACGTAGAGATAAAGTAGAGAGCTATTGTTTTAACGAGTGTGTCCTGTCGTTTAATAGTTTTATTATTGTTTTGATTTATAGTTGGATAGACACATTGTGCAATTATCTACACAGCAAAGATCCGAGGTGAAGTTGCTCGAATGTGTGAAAACTCCACAGCTGGCTTCTTTCAAGATAATTGTTACAATTAAGCATATAGTTATTTATGAGGGAAGCGGTTTAAAATGCCTGATTATAATTATTGAGTTGTAAATTTAGTTTATATGCGTTATCTGCATGTGCTGTGTTGCAATCGCGCTGTTCTTACGGATAACCGTAATGATGGATCGAGGGAGAAAAACTACAAAAGTAAAATAGGGATTTGTAAGAACTGCCGAGCTAATTGCGCGTATATACATATAAAAATGTAATAACTCATTCATAAAGTAATATATTTCAATACTCTCATACCAAATAAAGAGTGCAAAAATTGCTGCTAATTTGAAATTGAAATTGTTAAATATATAAATAATTATCGAGCATTTCCATAAAAAAGCACTTGAAACTCGCCGATATGCTGCACAAAAGTACGTATATAATAACGAGACTATATTGCGTAGACAGCTCAGCAAAATGTGGCACGTCGAACCAACTGCTGCAACAAAGAAAAATCAATGATTCGACAATCTCAGCAGACGAACCGTACGGAGAAAAATGTGCATAATGCACTATAATTCCATTCAATTGTACCGAGCAATAAAATGAAAATGCAAATGCGCGATTAAGTAGAAAATAGTACGCGCTCTTTCTTTCGCTCGTCGATTGTGAAGTGATTCGCGGGCGTTTTAATGCTCAAGCGGTTCGTTTGGCGCGAAGCTATATATATATAGTCGAAGTGGCTCAGCCGCGGCGGGCATGCACACAATGGAAAATGCACTGCACTCGGCATTAATTAACGCGAAGAAATTAGCATCGCGCCGGGTTTAGTCGGCGCGTGATTACGTTTTAATGACTGCGAGGCGCAACGGCCGCTCTATATTATCCGCGGATTCCGCTGCGTGCGAGGATTTTCTATTTATGAGTATAGGGATCTAATAGTATTAATTCAATCAACATAATTAATACTACTACCCTATATAATCAATTATTATATTCGCAAAAATAAAATAATAAAAATTACATTATTACTTCATACACAAAGGTAGCTAAATGCGGAGCAAACCTACACGCATATAACGCCGCGCAGTCACAACAGCTTCAACCGGTAGCATCTCTCAGTCGGGGCATTTAAATTGCCATTAGAGCTGGCGGCGCGTCGTCGCAATTCCATTCGAGTCGGTCACGGTTTCACGCGCCGGCAACGCATTCCTCAGCGGCATGCGCATGTATATATACGTTTGCCGCTCGCGAAACGTTTCAATCCGGCCGCGATTATCGCGTCAAGGCGGATGATTGTAGGAACGTGCGCTTGTAGTCCTTCCTGCATCAGTATAGCAGTGATATTGTCACAGCAATAAAGGAGATCAAGGGCTGATACTCAGACAATCGTGCAGCCGCTAACAATAACTAAAAATTAAATTTTGTTTCCTCAAGAAAATTTCATATATTTAAAAATCTGTATAGCTTAGCTTAGATGGTGACAAAATTCAAACAAACGCGTATGGTATGCATATACGCGAAAGAAAAAAAGTCCACGTTCAGCGCGCGCCAGCGATGCAGGTGTAATGCATGCACAATTACGCGTTTTATATAAAAAGATTCATAGCGTAACGAATGCACTCGCAGCGTGCGCGCGCGCGGAGCCACGACGCAACCATTAATTATCGTAGCAGTAAAACAGCGCAGGGCCGCATACGCGCAACGTATACGCATGTACATAAACTGCACAGTGTATACACTATACATACGCGGTTCTTCTTCCCTTGCGTTGCGCAAAAACAGGTGCGAGATAGCGACGAAAATTCCTTTTTTTTCTTCTTTTACGTTACGTTTTCTCGCTGTCTGCTTTTTTTGAAAAAAAAAAAAAAAAAAAAAAACACTGGTATGGTAGCCTCCGCAAGGCCTTGCTACGCGCGCCGACGGGTCGTTAACGTGGAGAGTTTTGTATATAACTTGGTCTGCATTTTATGTTCAGGAATAATTATCTTTTTGGTGTTTTTTTTTAAGTGGATTTGAAGTTGTGTCTCAAGGTTTATATACTTTTTCGTAAATTTCATTTCAAGATTCTACTTGGAAAATAATGCTATCAAATGCAGCCTTATAACAATAGTTCAAGACCTCCAAGTATAACCGGATCATTAGCATTTTTTTTTTATTTTAAACTCGCGGCTTCCCCGTTCATTTGCACAATACACTGCATCTTTTCTTTCCGCGCTGTTATCTCCAGAACATTTCTCTTAATGGTGTGTAACGTCTTGTACAAGCCCCCTCCTTTTCTCTGCATTATAACCGTTCTCCAATTCTCATGCGCGCCAGCAATAATAAGACCGGTAGTAGCAGTGGCATTGCTTTTCTTCTCCGATTTAACTTGGCTCTCTCGGCACTTTTTTTCCCGCGGTCGGCGCGCGCGCGCGCATGTAATTACGCCGATCGCGATATTCTTACGCGTAGTTTCCTGCAAATCGTTAGGTACTGAGATTTCTTTTTTTTCTATTTCTTTTTTAGAAAGTATACGAATCAATACATTTTTATTGCTCTAAAAGAGACTACAGCAAGGTTTTAATACAAAAATTTTAAAAAGCATTTTCAAAATTTGAATTTAATGTATATAGTTTCTGTTTTATATTCCGATGAAAAATTATCAGTAATCGAATGAGATAACGAAAAATGATCGAAAAAAATGCCTTTTTAAACATTTATTCATAGATTTAAAAAATAATTTAAATAATACTACGAACTCGTTCTAATGTTATATTATTTATCGTAAAATGAAATAAAATATGATGGGTATATAGGTAAAGGTACAGAAGACAACTAGCATTTTTGTAGTTTTTTTTTTATTTTTTCATTGAAAAATCAAATATTATTCACTCGGTTGCAATACATAATAATATCATTACATTGTGTTTAACGGATCGAATTTACGCGACTCACAAATTATAAATCGAAATTATATCGTTAGTTATGTATATATATATATATGATGAAATCTAGAAAAATGCACTTACCGGACCATCACTATACTTATACTAAAAATTGTAGAGAAACGTTGATGAACAATGGAAATCGACCCTAAGACACTTTTTGTATACCTATTATAGTTAAGAAAAAACGTAGCTTTACTGTGCAGATCATAAATTGCACCTACAATTCGAAAAGTTAATAAAAGTATAAGGGCAGACCTTCAACTTAAAAAAATCATGAAAAATGAATTCTTTTTTTTTTGCAAAATTGGAGATTTAATTTCGACTAATTTTTACTATATTTTTAACTGCTTTTTTATTGAAGGTCTACTATTCTACTTTTATTTTCTTTATATGTTTCAACTTTCAGGTGACTTTCTGCGCATTGAAGCATGCTGTTTTTTGCTTTACATAAAAAAGCGTAATCTGCTTTAAAATAAAATAGAAATGGTCCGGAAGCCGACAATTAAAAAAAATTTTTGAGACTCTCAAGTACGTTTGTAAAGTCGTATAATACCAATTAAGGTGGAGTTATACCAAATATTTGGTATAACTCCACCTTAAGTATTCTGTTTGGTAGCGCCACGAGCACAATGACACTCGTATAAGGTATACGCGAAAGTAAATGGCATAAACTGACTATTTTATGCCGCTTTGTATACTTAGAAACACACAAATGAGTTTTGTTGTCTAATTTTGTCGGGGGACAAAATAACTTAAAATATTAAGATAACCAGACATTGTCAGGTAACGTGTAAAATTGACCGGGGTCAGCCTTACGTCACCTGACATGGCGGGCTGTCATAATATTTAAAGTTATTTTGTCCCCGAGTGTACACCCACCAGTGGTTAACTGGGGCCGCCGCGCATGCGCTCTATATGCGGACGCGCGCGCACGTATCGCGCATATCGCGCAAGAAATCCTTTCTCCAATTAACCTGCGGCAGGCGCTGGCGGAAATTTTCGAAATTCAAAATTTCAATTACCGGTGGGGTGTACGTATTGAATTTTTTCGAATCAAATTTTATTTTTATTATTATTTTTATTTTTATTATTTTTTTTTTTTTTTATTTTTTTTTTTGACTTGTTCGAAAATAAATGCTAAATGCTATAACGGCATCAAATGATTAGATGCGCATAGAAAAGGCGACTGCCAAACTATTGTGCGTGCTGGCGCCGCATGCATGACGCTCTCTTGGTGCGAAGTGCTGTATGTAGTTGGCCCTGACCAAATTTGACTGATGTCAGCGCTAACAAAGTGTGTAGGCCTATAGTATGCAAACTCATCGTATGCAGTTGGCATTGGCCAAAATCGACTAATATCGGGGTTAACAAATTGAGCAGGTCTACTTATCATTGATGTTTGAACCGGATAGCATGGAAAATCGTTGGAAGTGAAAAATTTAACGTTTTTCAATTTATTAAATTCCTTTGCTTTAGTTTGTTTCGACGACATAATAGAAAGGATTTCTTGTGCAATATGCCAGTGATCCCGTGCCAGCGATTGGTACGCTGGCGTGGATCTAACCTCATTCATGTTCGCTACTACATAATTAATGGCATTCAATCTTAGTTTTCTGGCGTTGTGTATATCTGCTAATATAAGCATTTCAACGGCATTCTCGTAATTCATATTTTTGTATAAAAAATTCTGACAGATATTCATTAGCTTTTCTATTTGATATTTGTTAGCGGCGACCAGGAGATCGCACGCGTTTTCTTCGAGCTTATCGATTTTATCGTAATACATGAATTTGAGAATCTCCTTCATGATATTCGGCTCGATGTCTGGAATCTGGATGATGTTTTCTCTGGTTTCTTTCATGCTGTACTCGAACATAGCCGAGAACACCGGGCTTCTCGTGGCCAGCACGATTTTATGCGCATTAAACTCTACACCCTGGCAGATTAGCGTGACGTCGCTGAACTTGCCGTTGTCAAGTATTTTAGCCATATTGGTCAAGTATTCAGCAGGATCGTCCTGTCGACCTGTCTTGTAATCAACCGAACAATGAATCGTTATCGATTTTTCGAGCTTTGGATCGTTCAGTACCGCACGCAGTTTAGATATTGGATAAAAATTGTAGAACCCCCAACAAACATTTTGGGAACCTGTATGGAACTCTGCCTCGTCGATGCCATTTTTCTGAAGCACGTTACCTTTGGAGTCGAGAAGTGTGATGGTGAAGCCGACGGTCGTGCTCGGAAAGCCCAGTTGAAGAGCGAGGAATATTGACATATGTTCGGCGCATTCGGGATTTTCGCCGTTGGGATAGAGAAGCATGCTCCACTTGACCCCGCTGATCTTGGCCGGAGGGAAGATCGGAGAGCTGAATTTCGACTCGTTTTTAAAGACCTCCATGACGTTGCCGAAGTGGTCGATTTTCCAAACGAAGGTGAATTTGTCGTAGTCTATACTGCTGCGTATGGACAGCGGATAGTAGTCGCCACTCTGGTCTGGTGTTCCGTTATTCGACATGGCCATAATGCCGTTCAGCCAACTACGCAGAAAGAAAGACACTATTTTATTAACCGCGTTATTATCGAAACAGCCAAAGGAGTTCACCGACTCAACCTACGGCGCTAGTCAGAATCACTGCACTTTTCACTTTTCGTTTCTTCTCAAAATATGAAACGTAGGCACAAATTTTTTTTACACGTGAACTCCAAGTATATACATATTCGAATATTCAAAAAGTACTTACGTATAGCTTGAAAAATGCGGCTGCAATGATTTCGAGTGCGAAGCGGTGATTCTCGTAGCTCTTAGCTCTTAGCTCCTGTGTGCGCACTGGTCAGAGTTCAGACCTAGACTGAGGACAAGGAGGACCGGCATTCCCTTCTACTTATGCGTCCTCTCGCCAAACTTTATAGTCAGTCCAAGCCATTTGTATGAGTGCAATACATCGAATCGGGGAAATGGAAATATCTAGAACGTTTGGAATCCTGCGGCACATGCGGGTCGACGGTTAACGTTAATCCTGCCGAATGCACCAAATTTATACCTGAAATATTTTATTGCCTCGCCGGCCCTTGCAGTGGGCGTTCACTATCCCAGGTCTGTTTCCCCACAGAGGACTCGTAGTTCGAGCCGGCGACGGGGCGGTACTTGTACCTCCACTTTAGGTCTCGATACTCTGAATCGGTAATTTTCCACAACGTTATACGCGTCCGATGCGCGCCAATATAATATTCTCCAATCTTTTTTTTAAACCTTAGTCGAGAATTCGGATATCGCGACGAAAGACAGTTATAAATGTAAAGCGAGATGAGCCACTATAGTCGGAAGGAATAAATCGTTCGTCTCGTTATTATACGCGTGCTTTGCCTCTACACATTCGCAAGAGAGTATGTATAGAGGGAGAGAGAGCGACTGACTCGAGCTTTCTCTCTCTCTCTCTTTCTCGAGAGAGCCCCTAACGGCACGGCACAGCACGCGGGAGTTATGGTTCCCGTAAATAATCCCATACGGCAAGTACTCTAATACCGAGAGCACAGCAGCGCGGGGCAAAAAAAAGAGACGGAGAACGCATGAATCAGGGAGACCAGTCTCAAAGAGACTTCGAAATGTATATGGAGAGAGAAAGAGAAGAGCGAAGACAAGTGGGTGAAAGATATCTCGTGATTGCTAGTCGATTCTGGGCTTACGTGTTCTAGGAGAGCGAGTGTTTCGAAAATTAGAAGAGCGAAAAAGTAATGGCTGAATCGTGAGATTGCCATGGCTCGATTTACTTTCTGTGCCATTCCGACAACCTCGAGAGTTCGCCGTGCCGTCGTGATTTGTTTGTTTTCTGTCAGTGGCTTCTCGCCAGTATAGATATGAAAGGCTTTTGCATAATAAATCGGTATATGCAGCTCTTCTTCGATTTATTCACCAAAATAATAACAATAAACAAGCTGCGACTAGTTTCTCTATAATAGCAAAACCAATAGATATAAAGAAAGTCGCGCAACACACATCGATATTTATCGCGGCACAGCGATCCCATTGACGATGAGACGACTCGTTACAGATCGCGCGCGCGCGCGAGCGGACGCTTTGAAGTTGGCGCCGCGGGTGTCGCAGCGCCGAAAGGTGGCCGATTTCTCGCCCCCGGGTGGTCGGCCTTGAAAAGGAAAGACCAGTAGCGCGCGATGTGTATAAAGAGTCCGCGATGCGTGCGTAAACGGCTGTCTTTTTCTCTTTTCCCCTATACACATATATGTATACCCTAAGTGCAGCATTCTTTTATCGTCGAGCGGCCGTTTTATGCGCATGGCGTGTGTTATTCTTTGATCCGAGTGCTTTGGTTTACGATCATTGATATATATTACGTGAATTATTGCTCTAGTTTGAAATTACGTTTACGGTTGTTGTTGTTGTTGTTGGGCAATTGTGAAACGGAAAAATAATTTATCTGCTTCGTTCTCGGTGGTTTTTTATTTTCAAATTTATAATCTATGCATACCGACTCGGAGAAACAAAATGTAAAATCGGCTCGCATAAACTCTTCATCGGCGGCTTTCACCTTTTTCAATTTTTCGTATGATATATAACCGCCGCGTCTCCGTATATACTTCAAAAGCTGTATACACCGTTATACGTAAAATCCACGACACAGTACGACATACGGCTTGCGCACGACAAATTGCCCACTAAACAAGTAAAATTAAATCTTTCTCCCATTTTTCTCGTACACACAGACGCGTCTCTCGCATTGTCTAGCATCTCGCACCGGCCTATCTTTTTCTCCGGTGGTACTTTCAAATCGTTCACGCCCCGATTATCGCACTTAATGGCGCGGCGGATTTCACGCATCCCCGAATTTTTTGTGATATACACACAGTATACACGTGGAGCCCGCGGAAATATAGAAAGAGAGACTGTTGCAATAGTGTAGCGCGTCGGGGGTCGATGGTACAAGCTGATGTGGTGGGGAGGGTGGAGCCGAACGTTGCCGTTTTTGCGCTCGTGTGGCGTTTCGTTATTAATATTCTAATTCTTCGTGCGATAATCTAATATGTACACATATCACTCAATAAATAGAATCAAGCACGCGGTGCACAAACTCATTCCCACGCGTGAGTCTTATAAATTATACGTAAAAAATCATATATATTCAGATTTTAAAATTCACGACAAATAATCACACGACTAGCGGGTATAACTATTTCCTGAAGAGACAAACTATACACAGCCGCGTCAAAAGCTACGGAAAAACGTTTAGCGCTATATTCTCGGCACGCTAACCGGGCATCCACTGCACAGTAGTTCCTCCTGGAAATTGCGTAACGGAAAAGCGAGAAGCGCGCGCGGCTTATTACCTTATTATTTATTGCACTAATCTCGTGTAAACGGCAGAGGCGCGCATATACACACAGGACACGACACACACACACACACACGAGCGCCGAGAGCTTATAACCGGAAGCGCGAGCACGCGAGAGAGCAGATAACGCGGTGGGCAATTTGTAGAGTAGCTCTCAGCGCAGGAAGAGGGTATATAAATAATAGATTTCACGCGAGCCTACGCGTGCGTTTTTATAATTGTTTGTTTTCATTTATTTCAATTTATATGTAGACTGAAAGCTGAGTTACGATGTGCGTTAAGCCGTATGACACGAAAGTTTGCTCGCAATTGAAGGAACGACGTGCTGAGTTGTTCTTTCTCGCCGTAATGAGTGTGGGATGAATTATTAATGGGAGCGTGAGGTTTGCGCGTGTAATTTTCAAGTGTTTTACTTTAGTTACGGGAAAATGCTTTCCTTCGACTGTGTATAATAATATGAACGAGGCTGTTTAGTTCAGATATATCGTTGTTTGACACACTCTCGGAATAATCGTTGTACGTTAATTTTATTGTCGAGACGATATGTAAAAGCGGCTTGATTAAAATCTCTGCAATTCAAATCGCGCGCGCGCGCGGCAATTTGAATAATAAACTGCCCGTTTCGCTGCTCTTAATATCTTTTTAAATCCGGCTCCGAAACTCTCGCTTAATTTCGCATCGGGAGAAAGAACGAGAGACTGTATATATAGAAGAAGATTATAGAAGTGATATTCCCGCGTGTTTTTTCGAGCGGCACAATTTGCATTCTCTTATTTCTCTCTCTCTCTCTCTCTCTCTCTCTCTCTCTCTCTCTCTCTCGGAAACGACTGCAAAATGATTTTTTCCCCGAGGCGAGAGAGAGAGAGAGAAAAGAATGGAATGGAAAGAGATAATCGTATTTACGAGAGACGCATTCGAGACTGAGAGATTCTGTGTGACTTGGAGTCGCTGTTTCTCGCGTTTAGCTTTTATTTATTAGCTGGAAATGAAGTGGAAATGCAATAAGAAACTTTTGCGTACTATCGGGGTGTCCGGCGCAGAACGTTTTTTTCGTTTATACTGTTATAATCTCTATCAAAAATATAAATAAAATCACACTCTGAAATATTAGCTAGGCGTAAAAGGGTCTGCCACAGTCGGAATACCTTTCAATTTGTCAGTCCGTCACCTATAACCTTAGGGTCAAAAGGCGTCGCTCCATAATAATACACGCCTTTTTGCGGTCTCGCGAGAATTGAAACTTCCAACGAATGCTCGGCATATTTGTCGCGTTCTGAATTGCGTCTATTCACGGCAGGTGAAAATAATAAATTCGGCCGTCGACCGCAACAGGCGGAACCCAGTGAAAGAAGACTTCAGACGGACGGTGTGTAATTATAGGCGGCTCGCGAGCGTTCTTCGAATTCCGTTCTCTTTCTACCTCGTTATTAATTATGAACTTGAACTTTTTTTCAAATCTAAGAGAGTAACTGTACAACGTAAAAAGCATTTTAACATGTAGATTAAAAAAAGTAAATAAATGTGCTGCTCGCTCGTCAAGCGAGCAATCGGCTCGTTACATCGCAAAGCGCACTCAGCTCTCCATATAGAATCGCGGTACTCCAGCATAAGCATTTAACTCGGAGCGAATCAATTAATCGGAACGAGAAGAGCTCACAATTCGAAACGGCAAACGGAGAAACATTACTCACGCTCTCGCGCCGACCCTCCCCGACAAAGGGTAATCGCGTGTCGTCCTCGCGTATCGAGTCCGCAGTGACAAACGCGCACGCTTGGATTTTCCGCTTCTCTCCTCCCCCAATCCAACCTCGATTCACAGATGTATATACAGAGAGAGAGAGAGAGAGAGAGAGAGAGAGAGAGAGAGAGAGAGAGAGAGAGAGAGAGAGAGAGAGTGTAGTATAGCAACAGGTGTCCGCGGGGACATTCGCAGAAACGCGGGGGTGTGGGCTTTTCCGGGCCGGATGCGAGGAGGGTAGTACGAATGGGAGAAAGAGATAGAGAGTGAACTGGGCTGGGAGGGTCTTTTATTTATGAGCTTTTTATTCGACTTGTTGAGCTTTCTCTCACTCGTGGTATATATAGTAGGAAGTCGGAGGTGGGATGTGCAGGCGTTGGAAATGGAGAAAAGAGCGAGGGATATTCTGCGGGAGAGCTTTTTCCGGAGGGTTGGCGTGGCTGTTCTTGCTCTCGTGTCTTTTTCCGCTGCTTCGAGTGCCTTATTCCGAGATTAACTTTATTAATGTGTAGTTGGCGAAATTATTTCAAAAGTATTTTTAAAAGTAATGCGCAATGAAGACCTCACTACCCCGTGACACTCAATACATTAGCTATTATCCGTGAAACTAATCGCCTGCAAGCTATACATTCCCATAAAAAGAAACAGCTGTCGCAGTTCGCACTCAGTGACAAATGCGAGAGGCGCTAGAAGTAGCTCGCGATAAAAATCGCAGGCGGAGCATCAGCCAGATGGTGCAGAGATACGTTTCTCAGTGTCGGTATAGTCTCTCGCAGGTACAGCAAATAGGTGAGGCTAGTCATCCGCAGAAGGGAAGGGAAGCGTAAGACGCAACCGAGCGAACGAGATGAGAAGATGGAATTACGTGGGACAATATTGTGCTGGGAATGGGATACTTTGTTTATGCGTCTATGTACAATACTGTAGCGAATATAATACTAGAAATGCGACGTTGCCAGTTTCTCAGAATATACCCAAAGTCAATCAGTGTAGCTTCAGGTACAGCCATAAAAGAATATGCCGTCGAAAATTTATATTATAGCTATACGACGTCGGGTATACAGTGCACCGAAGAGAGACAAACACTGTACTATAGATATAAGAACGAGACATTATGGAGCTCCGCAGGTAAAACCATAAGAAGATATAGACGAGATTTCGAGGTAGTAATCCGGCCGGCCGTCTTGTATCCCATTGTCAGCGCGCGCCGACACTCAGTCGTCTGTCTGCATGTATCTGTGATCTCCATTAAAGTTCAGTTAACGCCCTCTTGGCTCTGCGCACCTATACCTATACAGCCATCTCTCTCTCTCTCACTGCTTCTATACCTATACAGCCAAGGCGTCTGCCTGTCGCGCATCCGTAACTCTTTTTAAAAGCTGTATGTATGGCTGAAGTGCTCACACGTTATAAGTACATAAGAGTATCTGTTTCTTGCGTATTTCGGGATCAGGGGGGAAGATCCGTGTCGCTTTGTCGGATTTCGTGTCGTCGAGAGCTAGATGCGAGGCTATTGTCGGAGGGCGGGAATGCGCTTGTCTTCGAGTGTCGAGGGTGGTCCCCGGATTTTCGGGATTTTCCACACGCGAACTTTACGCTTCTACGGTTACCTTGTGCGGCGACTGCGTGAGACACGGGATTATTGCTTTCTCTCTCTCTCTCTCTCTCTCTCTCTCTTTGGTTTGTCATGTTTATGCGGGTATGCATGCTAAGATGTGCTTCCTTTATTCTGTCTTTGCTCTGCGGCTTTTTTCATATGACAGTATAGTATACGGTTTTCGTTAAGAATGAAAATTGCACGTGGATATTTCAAGAGTATAAAAATTTGAAACTAAAGCTTTTGTCTACTCGGCAAAGTGGAGAAAAAGCTTTCGCGGCAAGAAACGATGTAAGACGCGCGAGGGACTGATAAGAGCCCAGAAGCAATTTCGTTACACGGCGCGCACACGTGAACCTCGACGCTTACCTACATATATATATTCTTCGCCGTTTAATTTCACCCCAGAGCGCGCTGAGACGGCGGCGCAGTATAACCAAGTACAGTAACATTTCGCATATCGCGGCCGGGGAACAGCGAAACTTGGGGCTTAAAAGGAGATACATATATACATATATATATAGAACACTGTACACTACTTCGAGGGGGGATATATCAGGAATTTTCTCGGCGGTGATCTGTTGTTGATTGCGCCGAGATTGAGCAAAGGGTGCCGATCGAAGCATATCGCATTCAAGATTATTTGTATGTATATATCTCGAATTTTTATAAACATTGCTACATGGGTATATAGAAGGCTATGAATTACGAAATTCTTAATTACGAGCGACGAATATAATCGTATGAAATTTCGGAGCGAGAGAGAGAGAGAAAGATGCGAGGCGGCGGCAACCCTTCTTAGACGCATGCACGTAAGCCCTCTCGAAGCTCGTCGGCGTCTCCCCAAGCGAACCCCCCGACAGGAGCAGTAGCAGCACTAGAACGTATCGAGTTACTCTGGAATAATTCTGTTAATTATGATTTCGGAATATGATTTTCTCTCTGCCGCTGCTCGCGACGGAAAATGCTCTTGCCCGAAAATTCGATACGCTTGATTGTTGAGATGCCGAGAGAGAGTCTCTTATGACGTATTAGGAGCCAGTGTAATTCATCAAACGATGCAGAGTATAGTTTTTACATCTGTCTCTCCATACCGTCAGTCCAATAAACCAGTAGTGTAAAGAAAGCAACAAAGAGATTCGAATAAATTCAAGTTAAATTTATCAAAGACATAAAACATTCATAACACCATAATGAGCTCCGCACGCCGCCAGAGCGAAAATTCAGCAATATCGCGCCAACAGCCAGAGCGGGCGATTTAAAGCTCATAAATGCAGAATCGTCTAATTCCCCGGAAAAGTTTGCGCCGCACACAGCAGCGGCGTCTTTGTCGCTGATCCACGTTTCTCTCGCCCCCGTGGCAATTTACGCTGATATTTATGCCGCGTCATAACCGGCAAGACTGAGGCTCTCGCGCGGATTCGTACTGCTAATCCTCCTACCGCCGGGGGTTGTTTTAATTGAAATCTTAGCGCGCGCTACGTCGAGCGTAAGACGATGCACCGAGTCTCGTTGGCTCTACTGTTATAAGTATACACATATACGTATATAGTGGGAGGATGCTGTGGTATTGGCTTTTAATGAAACGCTGCGTTCTTTTGTGTAGAGTACAAGTTTGTTTGTCGCGAATTTTCGTGATAAAAAAATCCACTTTTCCAAAACGAGAGGCTTCCTCTCTCTCTCGACGCATGAGAAATTCAAAAGCCCGCGTGGAGAACGAGAAAACTTGCGTAATTTCGCGCGGCGCGAGTCGAAATGTCAACCGCGAGACCACTAAAAGCTTCTTCCCTTTTTACGTCTCTCTCTCTCTCTCTCTATCTCGGCGTGATAGCCGCGAGTTTGACGTCCCTTACGCGCGAAACGAGAGAAACTTTTAATTCGTTCATTTCGCTTGGCTCAAAGGGTTGCCGCGACCGAGGCTTATTAAAATTTATACCCAGGCTTCATGCGCCTGTGACGAGCAACTGTGGATCTCTCGTGCTTTTGATATCTTATGGCGTTTTCATTATTTTTCTGACTAGAGTACAATATTTATTTTACGCTAGAAGTAAAAAAAAACATTTCCTGTATCGATTACCAGCTTTGAGGCAGGAATGTTAAACCGTTCATTTCAAACGCGCGGCCTCACCTCGCTGCAGCGGAAAGAAATCCAAGCATGAAATCGAGCGAAAAAGAGCGAACCCTCTGTACACACCGCCGTCTCACTCCTTCATCTCGACTTTATTTCGTTGCCACGCGAGTTTCGCTCTCCCCCTCGTAAAGAAATTACACTTCCGTATACTTTAATCCTTAGAACAATACGAGAGAGAGAGAGAGAAGCGCAGCCCGAAGCTACCGAGAAAAAAAGCAGCGCCTCAAGCCAAAGGGGTGCGAGAGAGATTTCTTCGGTCGGCGCTAATATTCCGAGGGCGCCGGGCCTAATTTTTTTTCTTTTTTTTTAAATCCCCGCCCGTCAAGCTCTCCCTATATTTTCGCGGATGTATACTGTCTATATAGACGAAGAAAGCATAATAAAAACGCCATCTGAAATATGCATCCCTTAATAAAAGCGTCCAATTAGAGGCGAAAATGGAATTAGGTGCGCGTGTATTAAAGTATATGTATTGTAAGACAGTTGCTGCGCAGGTGTGTATTTTTCGCGTAACCCTTGCGCCGGGGAAAAGATTAGAGCGCTACGACCCTCGGCAGTGTACGACGAGGACTGAATTATTTATGGCTCCGGGATTTTTCTGTCAGTTAGGACGAATCCGAGGCGTTGATTTATGGCGTCTTATCCAGTACTGTGCGAGCGCCGACGTGATTTGTGGCAATTTTTTTTTCTTCTCGGCTAATAAAGTGATTCTTTTTTTCGGAGAACACATATAACAATGGAATGCATTGTAATCACTATACACCCCCGCGCGGCGTCGCACTTGTTGCCGGGAGAATATTCCGTTCACCCGATTATGCTAACGCAACATTTATGCATTCAACGTGATATTGCGATTCTGCTGATCCTTTTCTCCGTCTCTCGACACGGCGCGAACACTCCCCTCCGACTTTCTCTTGTATAGCTCGGATTCCCGAAGCGCCTCCGATATTAAGACCCCCAGCCGGCGTATTAGTCATATAAATTTACCGCTCGCTATGTTAGTTTCGCATTTCGTTCCGTTTCCCTCTCTGAATCTTCTTCTTCTGCTTCTTCTACCTCCTGTCTTCCTTTCGTTTTATATCTCCCTTCTTCTGGCATTAATTGCGCTTAATCATTATTTACAACGATTTCATTATCCCTCTCCCTTATTGTTATATACCCGTGGAGTTTGTATAATGTATACGCATAACACGCGCTGATTAATTTTATTCCGTCGAGTCGCTCTTAATTTATATACACACGATCTGTACACTCCGATTGATTTTTTTTTCTTCGAATGCGGGAATATTTTTAATGAAAAAAAAAACGCCGGAATATTCTCGTGCGCGAATACTCGGAATACTCCCGGCGCGGAAATTTAAACGCAGCCGAAATAAAACTTTACGCGGCGAATATTTCATCTAAAAAATGACTCGCGTCACTGGAAAAATTCTCGCCGCTCTTATTTTTGCACACGTGTATAGTGATATTGCGCCAGGTTTTTTAATCGACCCCAGCGTGCCTTTGTCCGATTCTCCCCCACCCCGACATTCCAACGGTTAATTACACGGTTTTCCAATGCGAATTCCCAGCTCTAACTGCCCCCCGGAATTTTTACGATTGCTCATCTCTCTGACGAGTGTGTCCCTCTCGTTTCTCTCACTATCATCGGTGGGGATCGATTTTAATTTCGCGTCTTGAAATCGCTCGAATTTTTAAACAACAACATTGGCAATTAAGTAAGAAAAATCGTAAATACACGATCTTTATGAGACTTCCGTCTCAATCCAGCACTCGTCCAATGAAATTTTACGCGGATACGTAGCGCTTTACATATAATAATAATCAAAATAATAACCCACATAAACATTAGTACTTTTAAGTAAAGTAGCCGTAACGCATATACGTATACGCACACTGCACATATACAGGGACACGCGGCGGCACTTATACTCGAACCTTAAACGCATTACGCCGGCGATAAATTATTAATCTCCTCGCGCTCGGCGTATTTTAATATCATCTCGGCCAATGAGCGATCCGAGTAATTGGAGATCCCTCTCTCTCCTGCTTTTCGAAAGTCGCGCGCAAAAAGGCCGAGCGTACGTATATGTATACATCAGCAGCCAAGGCCGCGCGAAAATAAAGAGACGAGCATCGGACGTGTTTTGTAAAATTGCAGGCGAGCTGTATTATATACATATTTATCCGCGTGTGTATATACATATAGGCATAAAGTGAGGTATACGTATAGGGTTAATTAAGCTTTTTCCTTTGACATCGCGCGCGGTACATAGTATATAGTCAAGGCATCAGCGAGTCCAAATCACGAATCGGCACGTACGAGAGAGGCTGCTGCTGGTGTGCTGCATCAGTGTATTATATGCGCGGCGGCCGGAAGTCGTCGATTGATCGATCGAATATCGCAGCCCCGCATCATCAATTTATCCGCAGCTCGCTCTCACTGCGATGTTGTACTTTGTACTGTCGCTGTTGTCTCGTCCCTCCTTTTGTGCTAACGACTATATAGTTTCTTTCGCTTCGGTTTCCATTTACCGCCAAACATCGCAGCGACTATTTTTGCATGTCTTGTAATAATTTCGACTCTCATATCGGCAGACTGAAGGAAAAAAGAAAAAATCTCAAGCCGTCATCCTCGAAATGCAACTCTCGAGACTCCCTTATATTCTCACACACACATACACACAGAGATATCTCACTCGCGTGCTACTTTCGTCGGATGCTCACTCGATACGGCCCGATATCCGTATACGTATATAACATCCCTGCGCGTCTGGGGATCGAGATAAAAGACTCGCGAGTGGGTAGTAGCAGAAGAGAGACGTGACGAGACAATGGATCACCGGTCCACTAGCGCAGCTCGTATATAATACAATCGCATCAGCATCGGCCGCATTGTGTTTGCCTCTCGCTCGCTCGCTCTTTGATAGCGACTACCGAACTCTCATCTCTCTCTCTCCCTTATATTATATTCTTCGATATAGCTGCAGTAGTGCACATCTCTCTCCATCTTTTCTTTCCTTTTCCGCTCGGTCCGCGTGTTTTTGCGCATCGTGTGTGTGTACGTAGGCGGCGAAATTCGATACCCTATACACAGCAGCTTATTCCCTTTTTCCGCTACATACAGACTGCCGAGATTTGCACGTTCGATGAGGACGTTGTCGAGAGAGCTTGTGTGCAGTGCGGCAGCTTCTTTTGCGAGATGAGCATCTGCTTTATATCGCCTGTGCGTGTCGAGATGTTTTTGGCGACAGAGCCGATTAGCGCGCGTGGCTTGTATAATTTGCATTGTTTTTTTTTTTTTTTTTGGGGGTAACTCGATACTTTGATTGCGAAAATGCGGTGTGTGTGTATATAATACAGCCTGTGAGTCAGACATATGATTTCAGATGAATCGCGCGGATTATAACGGAGAACCCTAGACGGATTGCGTAATTCCAATCCTTAAATTCACGTTTTCTATATGGGAGCTAGCTCTGATCGAACGAGTAATTGAATCCCGGCATGTGTAAGACGATACTCTTCCACATTCGTATATACAATATATATATATCGTGAGTTTTAACAAGCCTCCAATAACGTCTAATCCCAAGATAACGTATACGCACACATCTGTCGGATGATTCAGTGACACTCGTTCTTTTTCTCTCTCTCTCTCTCTCTCTTCGTATAATTGGATAAACATCAAGCTCGTCAAGAACCAGTGCATCAACGTAATAAAAATCAGATCAAAATCCCAGCGCGAAAGTCGATTTAACATTTAATTGAAAGCGCGATTTTTGATAAATGAAACAATAAAATCAGCGCGCGGGCGCAAAGCGTCGAGAATAATTAAAGGGAAGAAGGGAGTTGCTCTTTCGCGGTCGTCGATCGCGCAAACTTTCGCGCCCCAAGATTAATGATTCGCGCGAGGGCATGGGACTCTGCGCTGCCCCGATATACGCTCTCATTTCGCGCTCCTCCCGTCGATCGATCTTTGTCTTTCGAGCTCTGTCCGTCAATTCGTCTCTCTCTCTCTTTCTCTTCCGAGGTTATAATAGCGTTGATGCGTGTGCATTGCGTGTAGGGAAAAAAGGAGAGCTGCGAGCAACCCCTTTCTCACGCTGTTTTCTGCAGCCTGCGCTGATGCAGCAGTCGATAACTTTTCTTATTATCATGGTCTTTGTATATATTTTATTCTGCTGACAATAATTAATTTGCATAGATACCGCTTGGATAAGAAATTCTTTTACAACATATTTGTAAAAGTATTCACAAAAGCATCAATCATTTCACACTCGTCCCCCACAAAAAGTTTGAAAAAATTCTAAAACCAGAAACACAAGCACTCATCCGTTTCTCCATCTACAACACACAGACGTTGATATGCGCGCTCGACTGAGCTCCCGATTTTCAAGAACTCATCGAGCCACTATATATCCCAGCATCGCTCGTCCCGCTTTCATCCCAAGCCGCCAGCGAAGGCTGAAAGGGTCCCGGGGAAAGACACACGCTCAGAGATTAAACGATAGAGATTCCTCTCTCTCTCTCTTCCTTCATCGAGCCGAAGAAGAAGAAGAAGAAGTACACAGCCGGCTAAGACAAACAAATTAGTGCAATTAGAATCCCTTCAAAGAAAATTGATAAATTCCAGACGGAAACAATTTCGCGACTCATTTCACCCGCGCGCTACTGTCTGCAGTAGAGGTATACACGCCCTCGAAGTTGTTGCTGTTCGATTGAGAAGGGGATCGAGAAATGTTTGCCGGATTGAGTGCTCATTTGTTATCGCGGTGTGTGTGGGTCTATGTATATGCACACTCGCTTTTCGATAGGGTAATTGCTTTTTTCTCCTTCGACTCGATTTTGCGCATACTCACTCTTTTCGCGGCGGGGCATATTGTTCGGAGGCATCTTTTTCCTTCTCGGGAGGGCTGACGCGATGACTTTGATGAATGCGAGCTGAACAGATTTTCTTATTCCTCCCCTTTTGTGCTTTGCATTATTCCACTATCTGATTTATTCAGCAATCGCGGGGAAATTCCAGATTCACACGCGTTAAGTATAATAAAAATTGAAAAATTGAAAAAAAGCAGTAGCAGACTGCATTATAAATACTCGAGACGCTCGCGTCAAACGAGAAAACCGAGGCAGGCGGACAAGTGCATGTGTATAAGAAAAAACAAGGCGCGTGCAGCCGCATACGAGAGAAGAAATAACAACGAGGAGTCGCCGGCGCTTCGTTTGTCTCACTGCGGGTGGAATTTACGTATGTGTCGACACGCGCCCCTCGAATATCACGAGGGTCCCTCGCGCGCTTAAAGTTTAGGGGGTAACAATGCGAGAAACGCTCGAGTGGAAGAGTTGGCACGCGCCCGAGCGTTATATATCTCTGGGCGTACATTCGCAGACTATTATATTTTGCTTTTTTACTGTTTCCTTGAATTTCAAACTCAAGAGCTTATAATACTTACTCATTAATAATATAGCGATTATAATTGAAGCGAAAAAGTAGGCGCGCAGCGCTAAGATAATTGAATAAACTTTGATACCACAAAAGCCTTAACCCGCGAACTGTAACTACATTCCAGAGCAAAGGAAAACGAAGCCACTATACACACAGGGATATAGGGGAGAGCTTCGACTTATATTATATACATAACAGCTATGAGAGACGAAACTCGACGATGTCTTGGGCGCGGCTCCTTTGCTACTTGCGCGCGCTCGCGCGAGCATTAAGAGCTTCTGGATTTATTTATAACTACATTTACGCGCGTGTCCTGGTCCAACCCTTCTACAGTTATTGCGTTTATAGGCTAGACGGGGGTGGTGGGAGGGAGAATTTTCCGGCGGCGTGAACTTCCGCCCTCGTTGAGCTTTTGAATTATTTCGGCGTTCTTGCTCATTGAAAATTGCAAGGGTGTGTATATACTTTAAGAGCGATATGTATAACGTGTCTCTTTCCTTTTGTACATAGTATTAACGATCTTTTTCTTCTTCTTCTGTTTCAGGTATGTACCGATTTCCGACTGTACCATCAGCACCGAATTATTGTCGTGAGTATACATAAAAGATTAAAAGGAATGTAATTTATCGTCGCCGACGATAAAAAGCTCTAATAAGGCAGGTGTAGCGAACCGCGAAAGTGCAAAGACTTAGGGACACGAGTAGGGATAATCGGCAAAGCTCTCTCTCTCTCTCTCCTGCTGCTTGTTGTTTAACGTAGAAAATTGGCAACTCGCGCACACCGGCGTCTAAGACAATGAAGTGCAATCCTTTGGAGAGTATAGTCGAGGTAATCCTCGACCTCGGTGTAGCGTATCGACATTAATTCCCGTTGGCCCGGGCTCTTAACCGGAACAGACGCACCCTATAATAGGCAAGTTGGAATCCAATCTGCAAGTTTGCAAATTCAATTCGGCCGTCTTACGGCTTTAAGAGAGAGAGAGAGAGAGAAGCGAGAGTCTAGTGTTCTCTCTCTCTCTCTCTCACTGTACTACTCGCCCTTACTGCTTTCTCTTTCGCGGAGTTTCGCGACTCGGCCTGTATTGTTGCGTTGCAGTTTTGGGCGATGGCTCTTTGAAAACGATTCGCCGATGCATCACGCGCTCTCAAAATAATGTTCTCTTCTCTCTCGATTCTAATTGCGAAATACCCGTGATCATGCAAAATAGCTTGCGCATTAATACAGCCTAGAATCTAATAATAATCGGCATATATAGAGGCAGATAAAGGGAGTTTCGAACTTTGTTGCCTCCGCGAACGTTTGTGATTACTTCCCTTTCGAATTTCCTCGCTATATATAATAGGCAGGCAGCTCGAAATGCCGCAGAAGCAGCAGCAACATCGCCTGGCGTTCACAAGTATAGCTGCACTTTGAAACTTGCCACACGCCAGACACCGACGAATTCGCAAACTTGGCTCTGAGCGAACGTATGTGCGCGTTGAATGCGGAGAATCGATCGAACATTTTTTTTTTATTTGATAATCTCTCGCATATATACATATTAATTCTAAACTACTGTATAAAGTACGTGAAACACTATATATTGCAAAGACTCGGCGTAACTCGGCTCTTATCAAAAGCGAAAAGTACATCGGTGTATATACATACGCAGGTACGAATGAAAGGCAAACAGAGCCGTAGAAATCCGCGAATGGCTTTTGAAGTCCGAGCGCGGTGGTTGCCTTTTTTCCGCTGCTTCTTCTTCTTCTTCTTCTTTTACTCTAAAGAGTCGTCATTCGCGAGCTGAGCCTCCCTGGCTCTGTGGCCGAGAGGCGACTGTGCGTGTAATGCATTTTATTTATTCACAAAGACAAATACTCATTTACCGTCTGCTGCTGCTGCTGCTCGCGGCTTTTGCGCGCTCTTTTTCCCCCTTTCTATATGGCTTGTTGCGCGAGATTCGCCTTTCGCAGAGATGGGGAAGGAAAAAAGTTTGCTTAATAACATGCTCTTCGTTTTAAAAATTACAAGGGCGTATTTTTATTTCGTCCTAGCTAAATATGAGTCAAAAGCAATTATAGTTACACGTTTAATAAACTAAATGAAAAATTGAAGCACAAAAAGCCGTCAATGAAAGATGAAAGCTCGAAAGTTCCTCGGAAAAAATACAATTACCACTAAAATAATAGCCATGTACCGCGCGTGACGCGGAGACCCAGAAAGCCACACGAGAAAGAGTATACCTATATACACCGCGCAGATTTGAAAAGGGGGAGAGAGAGAAAGAAGGCAAAGCGGCGAGTGGCCTCACTACATATATACACACACATACACAGCAAGTGAAGCTTCCCTTCCAGCGCGACAGAGTCCGGCATCTTCCGGCTCCTAAACTCTAAAGCGTAATGCCACAATCCCTTTGATGGGGTTTCTGTAAATGGAGCCGAAGCGACGGGGACGAGAAAACGTTATATACATATACGCGATGTGGGGGGAAAGACGGAACTCTGTCCGCGAGAGTATATAGCGTAATAGCCAAGGACTTTGAAAAGAGCGACGCGGTAAGAGAGAGAGAGAGAGAGTCTCGCATTTTTAATTTCCCCGGATTAAACGGCCAAGGGCTTAGCGCCGCCGTTTCTTCTTCAAAGTCTATTTGCTCTTCTGTCTTTGCGCTCTTCAACTCTGATGCTTCTTCTCTTCTCTATATAGCGAATCGTTATTATTTCACGACTGAGTGTTTTAATACCGAAGCTTGATTCGTTCTAGGATGTGAAATGAAATCGACTCTCTCCTATTTCGTTAATTATTGCTAAAATAAGTGGAACACCCCGAACACTATTAGCGACGACTCTCGCAATATAATATATCATGTAATATACGCGCCGGAGCTAGAGCGAGAAAGAAAAGGGGCGAACGAGATACATAATGGAGCGCCAAGTACAAAGAGAGCGCGACATATATACCGCACTCAATCAGAAGTCATAATACATTTACACGGACCTAATGAAGTCTTGATGAAAGCTTCTGTCGCTGTGGGACAGCAATATCTGTATATACCTATATACACTGCTCTGACGCAGCCGCAGAGGCTCTCAAATCCTGCCTTTCATATAACTAAATGCTTCTGCGGTGTGGCGGCTGCCGGAATCCTGTTGCGGCGCCAAAACGTTAATTATACGACGTCTTTGCTTTTAATTTCTCCTCACAATCGGTTATAAGACCGAAGACGTACGAGTTGAGAGAAGGATTTTCTCATGCAAAAAGAAAAATTGACAAATTAGTGTCCCTCCGTACACGTATACTCTTTCATAATTCAAACCCAGCGTACTGTCACGCTGCATGGCTCTATCGTAAAATTCGATACCCCCGTAGAATTACTAGCCACACACACGCAGCTATCCATACATACATGAGCTCTGTAAACTCTCTCGGCGTTTGCTCTCGCGCGCGCGATGTATATTAACCATCCGCGAATGTGCCTCGTCGCCGCGGTGTGCAAAATGCATACATATACATACGTTCCCGCGTGTATACGTGTATAAATATGTATACGTGTGTACATATTCAGAGCCGTACACACACACACACACACTGCTACAATGCGTAGTATATCGTTCGTTCGAGTGCTAGATATATATGGCAGGAGCGGTACAGACCGGGAGTACAGTAGCGCGTTCGCTTTGTGAAGCGAAACTATAACTGAATTTCCCTTGTCATTTTATGCATCAGACTCGCCATAGAGTAACCGAATTCGATGGCTGATGCAATTATACATCTTTGCGTCGGGAGCCGTTCGCCGCACTGCCTCTGCGATAGTAGTAATGTATATAGCTATGATGTATGTATACGTATACGCACTAGTATAGGCTCTCTATGTTCTCTCTTACTCTTCTCAATTATTTTTGCCACTCTAGGCTGGCGCTGCTGCTGCTGCTGCCGTGTATGTATATCGACGCTCTATCGCTCTCGCGCTTTCTAATTCGATGGCTGCACTGCAGATGGATGGAGATCCGGTGCAATTTGCATGATATGGAGCGAGCCGGTTCGTTCGTCTGTCACCTTTTTTTCGCTCGCGCTGGGAGAGAGACGAGTAATTGATCGGGAGACGCTTTTTAAGAATTGAACACACGGAGAGGATATGCGCGGATGCATATATGTGTATAGCGAGATGTTAATAATCGATAAGCTGCGCTGTGTAGAGCGATATAGAGTTTCGATGGGACTTGCTGTGAATATTCTCGAGATAATCGTAGACGTGTAATTACAGTCTATACTGAAATGCGCCAGCATTGAGTTTCTACGACGAGCTATATACCTACTGCTAATAATTTCAAAGCTGTACTCTCATCAAATCGTTGAAATTTATATTTCATAAAATATTTTAATCCCAAAAGAAATCCTAAGAATTAGAGCTTCCTCGGTAAAACAAACAAAAAATGGTCCAGATGAAAAACAAACAGCGCTTCAAGCGTACAAAAAGAACTCTTATTTACTCCTTTCCTCCGACACTTTCTCACAACGCAACGAATTGAATTACGCGCGTTGACGCGACCCACCGAATCCCTTAATCACTCTCCTATTTCTCATTCGCACTCCCTCGCGATATCTCCTAAAGAAGAAGCGCACCGCGAGTCGTGGTGTATATATATATATATATACACAAACCCTTTTGGGGGCTTTTCGCACTCATCGAAGCGCGCTTATTATTTTAACGAGCGCAAATACATAAGGCGATCCGACTGATATTAATACCCTCGAGTTGAGTGGGTATATAAAGAGAGAGAGAGAGAGAGCATAGTCGTGAGAAAAGCTCAGGTGCCCGAGCGGAAAGATCGGTCCAAGGCCGACCCTTGCTGTGAAGGAGCAGCCCTTTTTCTTCTAACCCTTATGTACAGCTGATGCGGATAGGTATCTCTCTGTCGATGGAGGACCTTTTTGCGGCGGTTTTCTTCAAAAAGAGGTTTATAATTATTCGCAGGGATTACCGCGCCGAATTATTACGCCTCTGCGGATTTTTTTATACTCGATGAAGTTTGCTAGGTCGAATTTCTAAATTTAATTTTTTTTTTACACACGTATACTGCATGTATCATCAGCGTTTCATGCTTTATCATTCAAGGCTATACGTAACTCCCGCAGCCATGAATAAATGTTTCTATTCGTTCACCCTTTCTATAGTTCCACTTGGTGCTACCCTTTTACAGCGAGGATTTCCCGCGAAAACGCGTCTAGCGTATAATGAATTTCGTGATTAAGCGATTTCTTCACCAGTGGACTCGATTTTAATGCTGCCAACTTTCAGGACTGATATATTTTTTTATCGCAAGGGGTGACTTATTTCCTATTCGTTTTCCAAAGTTTAATTTACTATTCGTTCTTTTTTTGCTACAAGATTTTTCTACACTATATATAACTACTCGCTCCCGACCCTCAACAAACCAATAAGAATTTTCCAATCAACGGCGCGAAATATCAAACGATCCATCGAAGAATCCTCTCACTGCACACATTTCCCGCTAGCATCAATCCGGCTCTCCCTCTCTCGTCGGCTGAAAAGTATTCCTCGACAAATATTTCCGTTTTCCTTTTTTCTCCTCCTCCAGCTTTTTTTCTCCAAACTATAAAGCTCCGAGGGTAGAGAGAGAGAGAAAAAGATCGACTCGTCGGGCAATGCGAAAGCAGATCGGAGGGGGATGAGAGGCGGGAGTTCTGATTTCATTAAGCCCCGTGTTATGCGATTAATTAAGTCGCGAGAGAGCCTCCGCCAGGAAAAATATATAGAGTAGAAGGGCGGCTACTGCTTTCTCTCTCTTTCTTCTGCTTTATCTCTCGGCGCAACGAAAAAAGAAAAAAAAAATTAACTAGGGACATTCCACCGGCTGCCTGTGGATTCGCGAAACGGGAAGCGAAAAATGCGGAGGGATAGGCAGTATAAACGGGAATCAAAAAGTCTCCGGATTCCGGTGTTAATTAATATGAGCGTCGTGTGTTGTGCGAGAGTAATTAGCTTTTTAACGCCTCTCTTTTTTGCTGAGTACAGGTGTTTGATGAAGAAGAACACGTCGAGTGTGTAGTGCGCGATTCGATAGCGTTTTTTTGGGGGAAGACAGAATTTAATCTAGTTGCAAAATAAACAGCATATTTCATTTCGTTTTGCGCGAATGCGTATAGGGAGATAAGATACAGACGTGTGGGAATCGATTATTGTAATAATAAGCGCTCTGAAAAATTTCGTTCACGATAAAGAAAGGTGCGAGGATGATGAAGCGTTATTATTAGCCAGTCGATTGATTCGACGCGAACAAAGAGCTCTATACTGTTTGCAGCTGAAAAGTTTTCATTTACTGAGTTTCCTGTTCCACTTTATAGCCTGTATGTCTTTGTGTCTATCGATGATTTTCTATTTTTTTTTAGACGGACACGTGCGTTGTTTGTTCTGAAAAAGAAACTTGTCAATAGACCACTTCGAAATAGTATTTTCAGTTCTACACGCGTATATAGAAGCTGACGTACACCAAAACTTATATTACATATCTCTCCTACGCAGCTATACTCAGCTCACTGAATAATAAAGCAGAAGCAAAAGAGCAAGCCTCTCCCAATAATTCCACTCTATATACTAGCAAAGAGCAGCGTCGCACTAAAGCCACTATATTCCTATCTGAATTTCCTTATTCATAATCCCTTCCCTGCGTCTACAACTTCTCTCCTTGCTACTCTACTTCAACAGACATAAACACTCAAAATCATTATTAGAGCATCCCAAAAGCGCGCGCGCGCGCGTGTGTATGTCTCGTGTCAATTGGCGGCTTCCATTTGCCGTCGGGCCTCGGCATCTGCGACCCCGAAAAAGCCGCGTAATTTTTATCGACTATATAGCCGCGCAGCTGCGCGAGCGAGAACAGCTACTTATATACACACGACGCGCCACGCCTCGACAGTTTCTCTGTGCGGCTGTGAGGAAGTTTGGTGAAGAGACTCGTATAATGAGAACCGAGTGGCGGTATGGCTCTCTCACTCAGCTCGGCGATAAGAGTCATAAAGTCGTGCGACGACTAATCCGTGCGTATTTTATTGTGAAAAAAAAGAAGTTGCTCGAGAGAGAGTTATTTATATTTATTTCGGAATTTTGAATCTTCTTCGATGCGCTGTATTATATATTTACTCGCGCGGAGCAATGTATATATAAGCGACGGGATTAAGAACTTTCGAATGAATAGAGTGGTTTAATTTTCCACGGCTAATCCTTCGATATACAGCAGTGTGAAATGCCCTCTATCGCGATAAGCTCCGTGGAAAGTCAAAATCGATTGATTAATTTAAATATCGTTATCTCCGCGATAAGCCCTGAGCAAATGCCGTTCCAGCACTGCAGCCTGGAAATCCCGTGTATTGAATTCGAAACTTTGACACGTTATTGATCTTTTCTTTTTTTTTTGTTTAACAATAACAATTACCTATATATAGAGCTTGAACGAACTAATTTTGCACGATGCATGCTAATAATCGATTCGACGCTAATTTATAATTTCGTTTCTCTAAACAATGTAGTACACTGCAACGCAAATATTATCGGTACTAAGTCCTCGCAATTACAGTCGTTTACAGCGCATTGACAGCAGAAAACACGACTGCGGCTAAACAACAGGAAGTCCGGCTATTTGACTTTCTGAGTCACTGAGCTGTATAGCTGTATATCCGAGGGGTAGCATTGCTTTTCTTTCGCACCCCAGTTTCTCAGTCTTTTCACGTATATCCAGTCGGCTCCGTCATATATTATATATATATCATCCAGCGATTGTCATCCGCAATAATTTCCCAAATAAAAGCTGTCGATCGGTGCCGTATATGCAAAAAAAGTCAACGTGCGTGTCGAGTCGTCGAGGCCCGTTGACTCCGTAGACGGAGGAAATGACACTCACTCGCGGGGGTATACATTATTGCATGCGCGCAAGCTTATAAGCTGCACCTGCTATTACGCGTATATGTGCGGACATAGCATATAGAGGGGCGGAGAGAAGTCAAGTAGCGCGCAGTGGAAAGTCGAGAAAAGGCTGCTGATAAGGCGGAGGGATAAACATAAATTCAGCGAGTTAGCGCGGCTGGAAAGCGGGCGTATATTTCAAACGATCTCTCGTGTGAAAGTCCCGAGATCTGACGGTTTAATGCTAGCCAAGCGCGCGCACACGGGATTTCTTTTTGCGAAAGGGTGATTTGTCGTGGTCATCGGGAAATGCATTGTGTTGCATGCAAAAAATTGTTTGTACCATTTGCCGGGCGGCTTTCTCCGTTATTTTTTTAAACGTTCTCTCACTCCTGTTATATATGCATCGACTTGTATCGTGTACGCGCGCGTGCCCCTTTTTTATTTTCTTCTCTCTCTCTCTCGCTCTCTTCGCATAACCCCAGCGCGCGAGCAGCTCGTAATTTGCGCGCTCTTGAAAATATTGCCGACACCGGAATCGTATTTCAAATGTGAATCATGCGGCTTGTAATTTCAGCTGAATGGTAATTTTCGCCTGGGACGCGAGCGACTAAGAGCTTAGAAGAAGGATATATGTAGGTACGGGGATTGATCGACGAGCGCAAATGAAAACGTCGAGCTTTCAAAAGATTCAGAATTTTTATAATGCGTTTAGTGATTATAAAATGAAATTCATCGGTCAGCTCTGCGTTATATGAAGAAAAAAGAAGAAAAAATTCAGAAGAAATTTCCACAAGATAAAGAACGCACCTGTCATCAAACGCTCGGCAATCAATTGACAAACTACTCCGTTAATTCTGCCAAACACTCGCTCGCAGCCGCACCATTGAAATCACAGCAGCAGCAGCAGCAGCAGAGAGCGCTTACACAGCACGTAATCCGCAGTGCAATCACCAAGCTCGCGCGCGCCTGGCGCGCTTCATTCCCATTATTATTTCCGATGGAATTACGCATTGTGCGAATGCGATGCAATTTGTTGACGCGCGTAGCTGTCGAGCTGTCAGCCGCGAGGCCGCAGAGAGAAATGACGCGCGCGATCGAGAGCTACTCCCCTGGAAAATAATAATCGCGTGGTTTTGCTGTGGTGTGGAAGAATTAGGCGACTACCTCTCTCTCTCTCTCGCGATTGAATGTAGCGCGGGATTCTGCTTTTTCGTTGTTTTGATTGATTGGAATGGATTGTGTGCGTGCGTGTTTGTGTCAATTAAAATAGTTGTGCAGTTTAACGATCTACAGGGAAGAATCGGTATATAGGAAACCGGCAAAAAGCAGTAATTAAATATCGCGACATGCGCCTCTCTCTCTCTCACAAAGCAAAAACACACACTTCCTCGTGAAAACCTCGATGACCAGGGCAGCAAGTTATCCCCGTCGTCGTCGTCGTGTCCCGTAATTAACAACGAAAACTCGGCTATAGCATCTCCCGTGTCCACTCGCTTTGTCTTGTGCGCTATATATACACTGCATCGTGTGCCCACACGCCGGAACGCCGGCCGAGAGATTTCTTAGATTTTAATTACAGCCCTACATATATACGTATGTGTGTGTGTAACGAGCGGGTTCCACAGGCGAGAAAACAAGAGCCGCGCGGTGAACTCTCGCGATGAATTATCTCGAGTTAACTAACGTGGACGAGGACGATTAATTGAAAGGGTCCTTGGCGACGTGGTCAGGAGCGGAGCTAATCATAGGCCAGCAGCTTTCTCTGTCTTGTCGACGCTCCTAGGCATTCGACTCCTTTCGCGACGCCGCGTGTCCGATTCGCTGCTACTGCTGCTGCTCTTACGTGTGTCTCCGTCGGCAACAAGGGGGTGTCTGATTGTAATTACGCGCTGGACTCGACTCAAGTGCGATGATTAAAGTTCTCGGATAGCCAGTGTCCGGCTCTATGGGTCTGACGATGATAGTTTGTGTGCCGAGTGTGTCTGGTTAATTCCGGGCTCGCTTTCTAACACTGTGTGGTTTGTCTCTCTTCTTTCCGCCGTGCACGGCAATTTTCTGGCTTGTTATTGCCGGGCATTGATTGCGGAGGTATATAGGTGTGTCTTTCCTCGGGGGCGGGTCCACTGTGCTTTCGAGATTTGCAGCTGATGATTGCACGCGCGTTTCATTGTGTAATAAAAAGATTCTTCTTCGATATACCCATAACGTTTTACCAACATCGTATGTATAGCCATGAAATATCCGAGCGTTCACAAAAAACGCGGCTCGATCGCTCGAACGAAAAAAGAAAAAACTGCCTTACACAAAAAGTCCCGCGCACTCGCCTTAAAACAAAGCGCGCGGCTCGTCAAACCGATCGATAAAAAACGCCGACTAATTGAGCCATACGCTCGGCGTGTTTTTTTTTATTCCTCCTGCAGCAGCAGAGCGCTAGTAGTAGTAGTAGCTTCGTCGAACAAGGAGTAGGCGCATCCGGAAGTTGTCGTAGCACGCTTTAATCCGGATTTACGGCTTCGCGGCCGATCGGAATCACCGGCGAGCCCGAAGAAATAATTTTTACGAGGCCGTAGGACAAGTCGAGGAAGGTTTATGGTGTCCCCCAGCTCACGCTGCTGCTGCTGCTGCGAAAATTGAGAGTAGTTTAGTTTTCAGAGGGACGAGCGAGTGCGAGGGTGATAAAGTGCTTTATTTGCCTACGCGGAAAGATGCGCTGTGCGTTGGGTTATGTGCATGTGCATGCGCTATAGTAGTTCGGTGTGGTTTAGTACTCGATTTTCTTATTAAAAAAAATATATTCGAAATCTTAATCAGCAAGTATAGGCGCAGAAAACAAAGGGTTAAACGCTGAAATCCCAATCCTACACTCGCACTCCTGTCCAATGTACACGCATATATGTGTATACACACTAGCCAGCGGCTGCTTTTTGTACACGATCAGATTACCCGCAGGGCGAGTCGAGTGCGGGCGATACATGGGTATTTGCATAAGTCAGTTTGTTGTCAGTCAGACTGCGTGGCAACTGCAGCGGCACGTGACCCTTTTGCCTTCTGCTTCAGCACGAGCATATACAGCTCTTTCCCACTTCTTATTCCATCTCCCTCTTTTGGCTTGATTCGCGCTATCGCAGAGTCGGGATCGACATGAGCTTGGCGCCTTTATCTCTCTCTCTTTCTCTCGTATTCAGCGAAATAAAACAGCCTTAATCACGCTCACCTTTACGACTCCTTCGAGTTTTCTGCACTAACTCAGAGGGTTATGCCTCTTTCTTTATTTTTTTAATAACAATAAAAGTAGCGTTCGAATGCAAAAGTCCATTATACGTATTAGGTAGACACCGGGCTGCCAAAGCGCAATTTCTTCGTCAAGCGGGACCATCGAGTTTCCTCGAGTCCCGAGCTCTATATACTCGAGCCGATTAATCATAATTTAGGGGAGAGCTGCTTCTGCTGCAGCGTCGGTCGCAAAGGGCCAGCATCGACTCGTCTCGAACACACACGCGAGCCCCATTACTAGAGAGCCACCGACGCCGAGCATCGCGAATTACGTAACGTATACGTATATATATATATATAGAGAGAGAAGGAGGGATGCGCTCCACGGATGCACGTGAGCGTATGTAAGGTAGTTTCGGCTGAGATCGATCGTGCTGTGCTATATGCCACTTTCTGTCACGGAGCGATGTGTGCTGTATACATATGTCGTGGAGGAACGAGAGAGAGCGAAGTTTCAAGGAGGATTATATAGGGTGTCTCGTCCCTCTTATATATTTAGTCAAAATTTGAACAATAAAAAACCACAAAGATTTTATTTTTCCAAGCAAAATCCAGACCACCCACTCACCAAACTAAATCAGAGCCTTCTCCATTCGATCGACATTCTCACGAGGCAGCAACGTCACCGTATACACTTCTCGCATTCTCCTCGGCATTCCCATCGTCAATCGCATAGCACGCGGGAAGATACCTACTCCCCACACAGAGAGAAAGCGTAATGTTTGATCGCGAAATGGACAACATGTGTAATGGCTGTCGGCACGACTGACCGATTGCGGCTGTATATTTGTCGAGCCATTCTCGCGATTGCCCTATGAGACTGACAAGCCTATACATATACTCTGATCATCTCGATATCTTTTCTTCCTCGTCTTCCTGATCATCATGTCGCGCGCCGCCCTTTCTCTTCTTCGGAGTGTATATAGATCCTCGGGAGGGGAGAAGAAGTATTTGCACGTGAGAGAGAAGATCGAGGAAACATTACTTTCAGGGTGTATGGGAAACTCGTAATGAGGCTTTTCTTGGAGCTGATGTTGAGAAATCGAGCGCTGGTTTGCATGTGAGTCTGCCGAGTGAAAAGCTGGCTTTCTATAGGAGTTTTAGTGATATTGAGTGTACTTAATTTTCGTAATTAAACGTGTTGTTTTTATTTTAATGAACGATTTTATAGATGTCTCAGTTCTATATATCTTGAAAGTCACTCGGTCTCCACAATATTACATTCGAGATATCTCATCATATAATTAAGCCATCTTCCATATATCATTACGTACATATATACGTAATATGACTCTGCAAAACTACTTCTTCTCGCACGTACGCATCAAACTTATAGCTATACAGACACATCAGAAGGGGGAGATCTGTCGCTAAATCGCACGGGACTCGGACTCGCTTTAACGATCGTTTCTACGTCCGTTGATCGCCGTATATATATAAAACACCGTCTATACTCTTATACGACTCTCGCACTTGTATATAAGTACACAGGAACTTTTACGCGGACGTACACACACACACATGAACAGGGCTAAAATGAAGACGTCGGCGTATAAGACCCGGAGATACGAGGGCCAATAAGAAAAATCATAAACACTCGCCGAGTCTTGATTAAGTTCTCGCCTTTGGCGTTAGCTGCACAAGTGGAACGAGCGAGAGAGAGAGAGAGGCTTCTTCGGGTATTTCGACGAGTCCATTTCGCGTAATAACTTCGGGGCTTCTCGGCTTTTATCGGGCCTGGTAATCGCGACGCTTCCGCTCCCTTTTTATCCGACACGGTGATAGGCGCGCGGAAGTGTGTAAAGCTTTTTATTTGATTTCTTCCTGCGCACAGGAAAGCAGCTTGTTATTGATTCGATTGGGCTTTTATTTTCTTTCGTCGTGTGTCTTCTATACGTTTTCTGTATATGGCTTCTAATGAAAATGTCGAGGAATTTTGATAAAGTATTTCGTACAGGGAATGGAACGTTTGATTCAAGTATTATATACGTAGTAGCGATAAAAGTACGCTATCGAAAAAAAGAGAGAGGTTCAAAGCTCGGAATAAAAAAAAATATTCTCACGCTCGTGTTTGAAGTGGCGTACTCGGAAGGCATCCAAGAGAGTCTAGTTTGTACATGAGAAACGTATACATTATGAGGATTCACGACAGGGCTTCTTATATTCCTAGAAGTTATCTGCTGCTTTAAGTATAATATTACTGCGAGATCTACGCGTGTAAATAGAAGAAAAAGCTATGAAAACACAGATGACTTGTCGACGTTGTACAGCGATTAGCAGAGCCTCGGCGAACAAGTTGAGAAGCAAGAAACTGAGAGAATATACTAATACGACGTGTATAAGCTATTATAAACAACTATCTCCGTATAATAAATATTCGTAATAGGATGAATCAATCAACCTTCGCAGAATCAAAAATATATTGATTTGACCTACAACTCGGTATATACACGCATCATTCCACGAACGGTAATTTGCTCACCTATAATATAAGAAGCGCAAGGCCGTATTATAGCAACGCGGAAACGGGAACGTTTGCTCGTGAGCTTATATATACACTATATACGCGATATAAGAACGACGGCTGCGGGACAGCTCGACACGGGAGAAAGATCGGATAGTTGTCAAACAAAGTGCAATGTACATTTGCGAGCTTCGTTTCGCTGGTACAGTGTACAACACGCGCCGGTGAGTAGTGTGCAAGCAAAGCCGAGAGCTTGCGCACGCGTGTTTATTGAACTATCGCGACTGCACGCGATTCTTCGTTTTTGAAATTTCCGATCGATCGATCGACGAAGTATAGATTCTGTTACGTTATTAGATTCGTCGGTGAATTGAATTGTTTTTTGCGAGGATAATTAACGAGGCTAATTATATTGGAGAGCTCGCGTACATAATCAGTCGGACGATTGAGCTAACTAGAGCTTTATTGTCGGGAGCTTGCGAGCTACATAGCGTAAAAGGGGCATCTTGGAGCGATCTCTCTCTCTCTCTCTCTGTGCTGCTGGAGCGTCTCAATTGAGCGTCATTCGAGTTAATGAAACCGAGTGGGGTTGGGTGTATTGTCGAGGCTAAATGATTATTTTGATTTGTCGTTACCTACTTACGCTTGATGGAAGTGCATGATTTAGTCGGATAATAGATAGATAGACGTACAAATCGCTCCATTATACGCTTACGCATATATACACTGTGTATATAAGCGCGTGTGGATAATACAGTCCGCTTAAGGGAATAGCGCTGCTACCTTGAGAAAGAAACGGCCTCTGAAGAAGTTTATCGTGCACACAGTAGACACAGAGAGCCAAGGACACGACGGGCTGCACGAGAGTATATACACACTGCAGAGAGAATATAATCGCGCTCTGCAGCTACTCGAAAGTATGGAGTCCGTTATCTATTACAGACTCACACACACACGGCGCTATACTTTGCTTCCTGTCCTGTTCTACCTCGACAGTCCTGCTCCTTGTTGTCTGGAGTGTCTGTTGCTGCTGCAGTTTGATGATGACATGCGCACGTGTATGTGTGTGTGTGTGTTGGGCTAGCCCTCTCGATGTCTTTCTCTTTGTCGGCGCGTATAGTGCGTTGACTTCGATGCTGGTTACGCTTCGTTTACATCGAGTACTAGTTTACTACTTATATCGGAAAGGTACACTCGACGTTTTCTTTTCTGATCTAATGTATACGAGGCTGTTTTCATTTTAAGCTGAAAAATCGCCAAAGTTAATTAAAAAATAGAAATGAGGAAACATTCTCTGTACCCGCAGCGTCAATGATGAAGACCTCGAGCCCGCAAGCTTTTTAAAATTCAGAAGCCCATATACAAAGCGTGCAGCTCTCCAGTCTGGCGCGCGTAAATCCATACACAAAAATGCGGAAAACGCGGCCTGACGACTGCGAGCCCGACAAACCGAGGGAGAAATGGAGAGAGAGAGAGCGGAAAAAGAGTAACGCCGAAAATCACACCCCTTAAATAAAGTGACCATCGTCCGGCGGCAGCAGCTCGTGTATTATATATATAGAGAGAGAGAGAGCCTGGCTCTGTCGGAGGGTGGCAAAAGCATCATCTCGTTCGGTCCATATAGTCGCCCTTTCCCTATATATATAATACTACTCGCGCCCGGCCGGGCAATAAAACTTTTCGCTCTCGGCTCTTTATCTTTTATTTTCTCAATTTTCTCGTATTATCTACTCTCGCGCGCCGGCACGCTTTTTATTTCTATTTATAACCTCGTTTTCTCCCTTGGGATTCGTGTACACTTAATTTTTCGGCTTGACTTTGCACTTTTGATGAAACTTTTTCCTTTAATGTTTCTCGTTCTATGATGAGCATCGATAAAGTATTGTAGAAAATTAATGATAAAAATGTTAAGTATAAAATAATTCAGCTTAAATAGTACCACTCGAAAAAATCAATCAAATCGCCACTCTTCATTAACTTTCAGCACATTCTAAATCTCTCGAACGTTCAATCCAACCGCTTCTCCCGTTCATCTCTCTCTCTCCTCAGCACACCACCAAAAGATATGGGCGTTCGTACCGCACGAGTTTCCGCCCGCGCGCGCGTGCCATAAAACTTAGGGAACAATTGTCTTTTATTGTTTTGTTGTTATTTAATTTTCCCCCCGTCCGTGTATATATACGATCGTCGGCTCCGGCGCTCGACACCTAAATAATTTACGAGCCCAGCTCGAGGATGGTCTCTCGCCTCTTCTCTGGACACACACACACACAGACACACGGGGCACGTGGTGGGCGAGTTATATAGTAGGCGCGTTGTTATCTGGGAGCTTTTTCGAGGCTCGTTGGTCCGGGGGTTGTTATATACGATTGCTCTTGTGTGTATGTATCTGTGAGTCTGGATTGATGTATGTGTGTATTTAATACCGAGCAATGGGATTTTCTTTATTACGACTATTCGGGAATGTCTGTTTATTATCGCTGGATATTGGCTTCTTTTCTCGCCTTTGATATTTATCGATATTGTAAAATATATAATTATAGCCGTTCGTCAAGATAGAGAAGCTACTTATATCCATAAGGGCATTGAACGTTCATTCGAACCCTTCTGCATCAGCGCATACACACATGCAATTGAATCAACGAAACACTCGCCACTGCGACGCAATCAGTGCATCACCCTAGCAGACGTCGAAATAAAAAAGCAAGCAGCCGACGTCATAATCCAAGAAGAGACAGACAGACAGCGTAGAGAGAGAGAGAGAGAGAAAAAAAACATATATCGTGCTGCGTCGCTGCAGCGAGATAACGAAACAGAAGAGATTCGCTCTATTTTTATATCCGGCTGCGCGTGCAGGAAGTCTGCGTGTGCTTCTATGGGGGAGAGAAACGTCTCGTTTTTTTTTCTCTCTCTCTCTCTCTCTCTATCTCACTGGGGGACCCCAATGAAACTAATTATTAGCGTTAAGTGGCGGTCGTTACAGTATGCTTGCGCGTGTGCATGCAGTCGTCGCTCTCGGTCAGTTCTCTGGACGGAGTAGGATGCATCAGCGCCGCTAGATAAACTGGATCCCATTGCGTAATCCGACAAGAGAGAGAGAGTAGTGATGATGGTTAAAGAGACAGATTGGGACAGATATGGAGTGCGGAGACGACGCAGGCCAATTGCAAGAGCGCGCGCGCTCACTGCAGCTCTTGTTGAGAGATTCGAGCTTGGTAGTAATAGTGTGTACTACCGGTTAGAGTGCGTTCGTTCCTGGTGCCGATCATCTGCGGGGAGTGGATTAGGTTACTGCGCGATTTTGGGAGATGGATTTTGCGTAGTCAGATATATTTTTTTTTAAATTGCGTTTGAATCTTTATCGGCTTATATTATTTATACAATAATCAAAACTGATCCAAGTAGCTCGTATATCTCAGGAAAACACGCATCGAAACTATTAGAATTATTTATTCACCTCTCAAACCTCACGCATATATGTCCCACGCGACATTTATTACGGTTATCATCATATCGTGCCCATGCATAATAGAATAGTTTTCCCACATATAAACGGCTGGCGGCGGCTTTCGCGCTATGCGAAGTATATAGAGAGCGTTTACGCGCGGACAATTGAAGTCCCCAAAGTGTGTGTATATATATGTACAACGAGCCGCGCGAATCCGGTTTTCTCAGAGCGAGTCCAGCCGCGGAGTCGGCAATAAATAAATACCGTATGCGGGGTATATAGTGTGCGCGCGCGAACATTGTGTGTAGGACATATAAATAAACGCTTTATGTCCGGGGATCTCTCGTTCTCTCCTCTATGTGTATACACAGTATATGCGGACGTGCTGGACGCAACGACCCTTTCTCTCTCCGTTGACTCCCTCGCTTGAGTTATGAATCGTAAAAGCTAGATCAGCAATCGCAATCGACTCTCCTGCAACAGCGAGAGAGCTTGTCTTTCTCTTCCTCCTTGTATAGCTTCTCCGGTGTCTTTCTCCTAATACGCGCTTCCCTATATCGACGTTTGGATTTTTTGCTAGGAGCATTCGGAGACTTGTTATCGTAATGTTATTCGGGTGTATAGTCAGTGAATAGTGACTATTATTAGAATTGCTCTGATGAGGAATCGCGGTATCACGTAATTACGGACGTTTGAATAGCCATAACGAAGTACGGGTAATAAAACGATTTTCCTGTCTCATTACCTTTTTATATCAATCCTATTACTCTCTTACAGCTGTCAAATTTACACCTATAACGTCTCACTTTATAGAGCTGACGCTGTGGGTGCGGTTTATACCGCCGACTTTATACGATCTGCTGACCTTACGGTTGTACACTGCGAAGGTCATTCTCGAGATTGCGAGCCGGTATAAATGTACACGTACACACTCGTACGGCTTATGGATGATTTCGCGCGATTATATACGTCGGACATAAAGAGAAGCACGTAAAAAGTCGCTACGACTATTGATGTCTCACTGTCGTCGTATATATACAATCAAATTGATTCGGAGGAACGTTGTCTTTCCTCGCGGAGAATTTTTTTTACGATTTCGCTTTAATGATATATATCGTTGGAGTATATAAAACGTAACGAGATGCGAACAGAAAAAAAGATGATTTGTAGCATTTTTTTATGTAATATAAATCTAGCACTTGAATTATCTCAAAATTGCCAATTGTCTAAAAAAAAATTCGTTCTTTATATTCAACATCCGGAAGTACAGACCAGTTGACACCTGCTACTGCGAAATTCTCTCTGAGAAAAGTCGAGCAGGTGAGAGGAAACGTCGTGGCTCCCAGCATTATTGTGAGGCTCGTTCTGAAGCTGGGGTTTGTGCTCGCCACCTACTTATCTCGTTGTCCCGCTTTCCAGTAATATCACGGGGCTGATAGTATTGATTTCCGCGTTTTATAGTGGAGAGATGCCACCACTAATCCACATAACGAGCGCGATTGCAGTCATGCTTGATTACTTACTTTTTTTGAACGTTTTAGGATGTAAGGTATAGAAGAGAAATTATATTGAGTTAGAAAAAATTGGTACTTTATTTCTCGCAATTTTAAATGTTGAATAAAGTCGTTTGAAACGAAAAATCCACGTTCCATAAAAAAAGATTTGATTTACGGAAGCCGCCTCATATCTACGTGAGAAACTAAAAGTCTCATAAACGAAGGGGAACGACGCTTGCGCGCGCAAGTGGGAAAATCCGGAAAGCCTCGTGTCGGGGAAGAAAAGATAACAACGAAAGACAGAGCGAGAGTTATAAGCCAACTACCGCACCGACATATCCGCGTTCATATATATACACCTACACTACACGCTGGAAAATCGTCACGGAAATCGAGTTCACCTGTTATTATTTCCTCCCGCTGTTACACACACTACACAGTTGATACGAGATAATCGTTACAGCCCGAATCACACCGCATCAGGAGCGAATCTCGATACAATCGCGATTTTGATAAAATATTGTATATATTACAGATTTTCTTTTTGAAGATTTAACATACTGCACACTTATGTTATATTCGTTTACAATATACTGATTACATAACGAACAGATGTATGTGTCAATCGAATTTGAACTGATGACCAATAATTAGTCTACTGAGCAGTTTTACTGCTCAAATTTCTACCAAGGATATTGTTCACATTACTCGATATACTTATAATTAGTATAAATAAACAAATAATTAAAAACTGCACTGATTTCGACTAGTTATTAGCTATAGGAATAGAACTTCCTCAATTATATCCGAAAGGTCTCGTCAGCGAATTTGAATACCGCGTTCATTACTCCGCTTCTTTCTCCTTTTAATATCGGCGCAGATTTCGACGCTAATTAGCATGCGAGAGGTACAGGTGTACGTGGAAACTCAATTATTTGCGCGCGGTCGCGAGGAAGAGGAAAAAAGAAGGAAGAAGGCGCGAAACGAGGGAGGATCTTGGCGCCGCCGTATGAGATTCTCAAGAAAGTTTAAGGTCGCGGCGTCTCGCGCTAATGAATTCATAATTTACACGCGACTAATGACCGGCTTTCGGGAAATTAGATATGTGTGCAGTGCGTGTTATATGCTCTGCGCGAGGATTACTAAATGCGTTAGCGCGTAATGCTATGCGCGGACCATTAACGAATTGCGGCTCTTCGTATGCCGGTATATTCAGGAAGGTTAATCATTCGTAATTAGTTCTGTGGATATATATAAATAAGTTTATAATCAAATACGAATAAAAGTAAAGTAAAAACAAGAATAATTTTTAAGTAACAATCGTTTATTATCATCCATTACAGACGAAGTCAGCTCCCACAAAAAAAAAAGAAAATCCCACCTCCCAGTGTATATATCTATAAATCGTTTTCTCTCTCCAGTCCTCTCTGGGCAATAAGATCGCACACTCGGGGCTTACCCACACGTACACACACGCGCGCGCGAGCGGCGTATATTGCGGTCACATTTTTATTTTGACACTAATAGCCGCGGTGGTATCGGCTCGGGCCAGGACTTAAGTCCGTGTACGATCGGCATCGGCGTCGGCGGCGCGCTAATCCCCCGCCGATATTGCCCGTATAAATCCCAAGAAGCGCACGAACGCGAGCCTAATGCTTTCCAGATTTATCGATTCCTCCGGCCGATATAAGAGAAGCGAACTTTCGCGGATTTCTCGCGCGCTCGCAAGCGAGCGAGCCTTGAATTATCTCGTGTTTGCGTTTGCGAGATGGGGCCTGCAGGTCGAGAGCACGAGTTCTGCCGCTGATAAGAATGGGCGGCGTTTGTTTACTCGCCTGTGTACGGATGCGAGTAGGTTTATTTGAATGTCGGGCTCTGCATTTTACAGAGCACCAGATTATACATTATTTATAATAAAAAGCGCGTAACGTAATATGCTTAGTCGATAAATTGAATTTGAGATTTAATTAAACCCCACGTATATACAATTAATTACTCACAGCAACATGTATAATAACCGATAATTTTCTTTCTGTTTGCAGGTATGTACCCCCGGTTCAGTTGCTCATCAGCTTGCGTTGGTCGTGCGTAACGAGGAAAGAGGGTCTACCGATAGTATATATATAGTAGTTTCTCAGTCTACGGGACAAGGTATACTACACAACATAGCGTTCATCCATCCATCCGTATCCAAAGCGTCTATATAACCCACACACACACACATATATCCCTTCAAACTTATACAGAGTCTCGCCCGGCGAAACAATGACAGCGGAAATGCGAGGCTAGTCTGCCACGCCGTAAACACTCGACCCTCCAATCATCTAAATTATTCCATAAGACACGAGAGAACGCAGAGACAGAGAGAGAGATCCACGTTTTACTGCTTCATAACCTCGGGAAAATCGGTCCGTTATGATTTTTGGTAGCTGGCCAGTGGGCTATTTTGACGAGGCGCCTTGGGTGGCCGTCGATGGATTACAGAAACAGAAATATGCTAGCTCGTAAAACGAGGAATCTACTCGCTTGTATTTGAGTTTCTGTGTTTCTCTCTCTCTGTCTTGGCTTTGCTGTGCTATGCTATTCTATGAGATGTTTATAAGGGGCAACGAATGTTGACGATTTCGTTTGCCAGACTTGTGTTTGATTGCAGTGTCGTTTCGTCTGTTGGGATTATTTCTGTCCATTGCGCGCTTTACAGCTGATTATAGTTTGCATTTGAGTCGATAATGTCAGTTATTTTATCAGATAAGACCTCGAGAGACAAAACTATAATTTATTCGTCAACAGTCAGCTCATGCTCACTAATTTCACCTGCTAAAGTGCACATTACAATTATGAACGACATCATCTGCAATTTCCTTCTGAAAGGTAATCAAATCGCAACATTGTCGTAAAACTGCGCATATAGTATTTTCAAATGCAACAGAACTACAAATGGCAAGTATGGGCAGCTGTCGCGTCGCAAATTTCTTTTACTGCTAATCGCCGAGAGACGAGTTCACGTCGACAGGTCGAACAATGAGTGTAGGCGGCTTTAGGGGTGGCCGCCCCTATGCACCTGTCAATTTTGCAAAATAACGTTCGCGGTGAATGCTTATACAACGGCGACGGCGACGGCGACTCTCGAATGACGTCGGTAAATCACGAGAAAGACGCGCCGAGGTCCGGGTGACACGCCTCGGCCATAAACGAGACGCGCACACGGCCGACAATGAGATTTTCGGCGGCGGAGCTCGCGCGAAATTGATCCGAGACGCGCTAAGGGTTTTATTGCGGTAAGCCGATTTTTTTTCTGTTCTTCGGGAAAGCCGATTTTTATTGTTTTTAATTTCCGATTCCCGGCGTTTATGGGAGAGGCTCGGCGATTCAATTTTGCGAACAGACTTCTTGTGCTTGCGTTTATTTGTTTTTCAAATTTAAAAATTCGCGCCGAAAATAGCGGACGCCCGCGCCGATGCAAAGATAATAACTGCACGGAGTAGATGCAACAACAAGTGCGCGCAGCTGTATATTAGGAAAGAATGCGATTTCTTCGACCGAATTATGGCAGCGGGAACAGAGAGATTGCGATATTTCTGGAAGACCGAGTCTGACGATTATAATCTCTCCCTCGCTATACTTATATGTGTTTCACGCCGTCAGTCAACACGACGCGCTCGGCGAGATACGACTGTTTTCTTACATGCGTTGTTCTATTGTGAGACTATTCTTGCGCTTGTTGGGTAAATGATGTTTTTTATTATTACTTTTACAATCGTTTAGACGATTATTACTCTTCGACGTTGTTTCTGTTGAGTATTTCAACCACAAAATCGTGTATATTCGAAGCAGCAAAAAAAGCTACATAACAAGGCAGTAGGCGTACCAGCAGCAGGCTTTATCTAAATGTTAATAAGGCCCGTTATTTTATCGGGCGTTTCTTCTCTCCCGCGCAAAGATCATAACCCCGCTTATATTATACACGAAGCTCGCGAGGGCGAGACGGCAACAGGCGCCGAATAAAAAGCGCCGCGAGCGCTTAAAAATGTATATAATAGCGCGGAGCAAAAGTCCGAAGCGCCGTCTCTTTATTTCTCCATTATTCAAATATAAATGTAAATGTTTGATACAAACGGATAGAGAGCGAGAGAGAGAGAGAAGCGAACGAGAGAATTCAATTGTTCATCCCAGCAGATGAGGAGAAGAGCCTCTGAAATGCTATGGGAAATTAGTTTATACAAGAAGCAGCGATGAGAAGAAGAAAAAAAAATGGGGATGAGTGTGCTGTAGTCGTCGTCGCGCGGGACGGAATGGAAAATCCTTATTGCGGCGCGGTGAGAGTCGTCGTGTAATCGGCCGACGAAACGACGGAATTAAGAAGTTTCGCCTTCAACTTTCTTTCTCCGCTGACACGGGGTATTACGTTTATGCTGATAGTTTTTACGATTGCAGCGAGTGCTGGCAATTTTCTGATAACCAGTTTCAACACTTTTCTCTCTGTCTCTTGCTATACTAGTTATTATATACGGAAATAAAGTCGTTATAATATTTTTTACGCGAAGGCCGTTTTGTAAAAAAAAAGAAAAATGATAGCAAAAAAGGGAAACGTCATATCGACTATCCTCAATACAACACGGAAGCGGAAACGGCAAAATTGAACTGTCATCGTTCTCCCCTCTACACATCCCAAATAGCCGACGACAGCCTCTCCATCTCCAGCCATTTCCCGAAAGGAAAAAAAATACAAACATACATATATATAGGGTCGATCCGTAATATCATCCAGATACAAACGTATATATACATTCTCGTATTTCCCCGGCATTGTTCGGCGCGCCCTTCTTCGCATTGTTGCAGCCGGGTGCATATGCGCTGATAGGCCCGTAATGCCGTCTCTAATTCCATGCTCCGCAGATAATTTGATTTCGGTATTAAGATAAAGCGTCCGTACGAATGTGCATACGTTGATGTTGCTGCTGCTGCTGCTGTTATATGTACACACCCTCGCCCCTGTACGATTTCATCCCTTTAATTCCGACGACTGGACAAGTTGCCTCGAACGCGATAGTAGTGATACAGAGTATGCAGTTGGATGTGATGGCTGTTCGGATTATTATTCTGGAAGGACGGGGTGAAGTGCATCGGAGGGATTTTTTTTTTCAAGGAATGTATTCATATGGGGGATTTTTTATATATACGTGAAACTTGGAGCATATGTGGTAAATAGGTTTTTTCCTCTCGGAGTTGAAGATAGAGATCGAATCTTTTATTATATACAAAAATATGAATATAAACATGCTCGCATTTAACCTTCACACTCGGCTATATATGCGCAAAAAAATTCTCTCCTTATATCCGATAGACGGATACAGATTACCGAATGACCTACTGTCAATAATTACCCGCGATTCGAGAAGCCGATGCATCGAAAGCCTCGAGGTGTATATGAGCGACTGTATAAATCGGTTCGCGCGATAGTATAACGCAGCTCGACAGCAGCTCGCACGAAAGAAAAAAGAAACACACCGCGTGATCTATCTAGAACGCGAAAAGACAATGGCCAAGTGCGCGGCAGTCTTGCACTATATAGCTTATAAACGCACAACATAACGGGGAGTAGGAGAGGAAAATATGCAGACGGTGATCTATCCGGTTCGATAGCGATTCGCCTGACGCTGAGACTGATCGACAAGGTGTGAAGGAATCTCGCGAGGAAAAATGGCGCGTCTCGCGTACAAAAGTTCTATATAGATATATTATATGTATATGTATGTACGGAGAGTGAGGAAAACGTGTGTAGGCGAGTCTGACGAATCGGTCGCCTAATTCATTTCGATTGGTCGCCTCTGGGGCGCGAAAATCGGAGCCGGCCTTGACGGCCACGCTTAACTCCGCGAAACAATCGCGTTACGCCTCGCTTATTGCCGAGTGAGCAATGCGCGCGCCTGGAAGGGTAATTATTATTTTTATTATATACGTGTATATGTATATACATCAGTGTAACGGGAGAGAGAGAGAGATAACGTGAGTTTGATATTTGCTGTGTATCGGCGGACTGGTGATTAGGCCGAGTTGTTTTTGAGCGATTTTGCAATGCTGTAGGTCGGATATATCTCGTGTGTGGATAGCTGTGAGGAATGGATATTTTTTTAATTTAATTAAGTCGCGTGCGTTGTGCAATAATTATCTACTCGAAATTGCTATTAGTGATGTAAGCGCGCACGCGTGTGAACGGTGTTTTGAAGTTTTGCTAGTAGGTCTTTTCTGTTATGTAATGATCGTAAAAGTGAAATTGTTTTATAATAATTATCCTACGCGCTGCGTCCAACAATTTGAAATAATAGACATTTATTATTCGTTCAAAGAGCGAGCGAAGCAATTTAAAGCGAAATTCCAGAAGCTGAGAAAAGTAGGCGCTAAGTAAGCCGGTAGCAACCGAATAAAGAAACGAGGTCTCCTTACCCCAAGCTTCTTAAAGATCCTTTGGTCTGTCGGCTGACAGGCTTTTGTAGCTGGCTCGAGTGTACACACATATTATACGCGCACCTACGCATAGTCGGCATGGTCAGCTCGACCGCAAAGGTATCGGGGTCCAACCGCAGACCAATGTGTGTTCTGCATCGCTCGCTTTGTATATACAGCGCACCGATATGTGCGGTGCCGCTTCTCCATTTGCAGTAGTGTGTCTGTGTCACGTTTCGAGCATTAAAGCGACGATATTCAAAAAGTCGATTTAATATCGCCCTCCAGAGAGACGATAATACTCTGAGCCGATAATCGGCTACATATCTTTCGAAAACGATAATAACATAAAACGAAAGTTCGGGCGAGAGACGAAAAGTCGAAGCGTCAGCAGCTCCGTATAGTAGTATTAGGGAAAACAAGGGGGAGTCGTCGAATTATATAGTCGAAGGAGTCGAAGAGAAGAAGGAAAGTTGCTGCCGAGCTTTTATCGCCCTAGGAAATCATATTTAAAAGCACGTTGCTTCGGATGTAATTAGTGATTCGCCCCTCCGCACAGAGTCTTTCTCCATTTGTCAAATATTTCCGAGCTTTTGTATAATATCGTAAAATCAAGTAAGTTATAACCGTATCCGGTGTGTATATACAGAAGAGAAATCGAAAGTTGAGGAATAATCAAGAGGAAAGCCGAGTAAACGAGTCGTCGAGGCGTTTGCACACGTGTAATCCCAGGCAATCTCAGTAGAAGAGCCGAGAACGTGTGTATATAGGTATCTCTCAGAGACGAACGCCGGCGCGTAATCCTGCCAATTTGGACCGCTCGCTGCTCGCGGGATTACCTCTTACAGCAGCGAAGGATGTGTTCCGTCTTTGGCTTTCCGCGTCTTCGATTTGAAAATTTCTAAATTGAAGATGCCAACGCGCCGTGTGTATTATACGCACGCCTCTTCGTAAAGAAATACACTAGAATTCGCAATATATTATAAAACTGTAATAATATACCATCGCACTCGAATTTCGCTGGAAAAAAAAACAATCGTAAAATCTCTCGAGTCCCGTTAATTTATGAACAATAAAACTCCATCAGGCCTTTTATTACCCTGCACCACCGAAAGTGTGTCCCTTCCGAACAATCGCATCCCGATCGCTGCGGACAGTTGGACAGTGTGTGTTCGTTCTGCTCACTCGGTGGCGGCTCGTTTGTCCGTCTGCGCTCGTAAAAGCAACGCATGCAATGCTCGCGCCTCTCTCTCTCTCTCTCTTCTGTATGTGTGTTTTCATTTATTTATTCCAAGCGCTCGGGGCCCTCGTAAAAAGCTGCGCGGATTTATCGTGGAAATATTGAAATGAGAGAGTGCGACAGAGAGGGGAGGTTTCTTTGCAGGAGCTTTACGAGTGCATTTCACGCGCGTTTCGATTTAACGATTATCGAGAGACAAAACGGTTCGAGTGTGGGAGTGAGAGGGAGGTTTGATTGCAATTTTTCAGATAAATCTTTACGATTCTTTCGTGCTCAAAGTTACTTAGCGTAGTTTTCAAAGTTACTTCTTTCCTGCGCAAATAAAAATGTAAAATCGCTGCGGTAATTGCCTTTTACTGCTCATTGTGGGTGGATGATTAAGAATAAGTTAGAAAAACTACTGGCAAAACGAAAATTTTATTCCACAAAACAAGCTCTCTAATTAAATTATAAGACAACTCCCTCTGCTTCAACTCGACGGTGTAATTGCCGACATCGGAAGCTCCGGAACAGTCCCAGGCAATAAAAAGTGCACATATACACTGCAGCCGCTTTTATTGCCGCAAAAGGATACATTTTAAACGCCGCGTGCACATCATGCATTTCTCTCTCTCTCTCTCCTCAAGAAATTTACGACGAGGCAACAATAAGAACGCGCATTGTTCCCTCTCTGTCTGGTTTTTTCTTCACGTACCGCGATCGTATATATTTTTCCGTTCGCGAGTATATTATAGCAACACGCGAACATCGAAATGATACACTTGGCGGTATGCATCTATCATCGTATTTTACACTCTCCGCGTTCGCGCGGGACTGACAATAAACATCAAAGCAGATCTCGGAGGGCGATTATATTTGCGCCGGCGAGAATGCGGGGCACCTGTTAATTAAGAAGAGGCGCCAGCAGGAATATAAGTATCAGGAAACGGTGAAACGGCTTCACTTTTTCGTCTCTCATATTCTTATTTATTTGCAAAACTATTTCAATTATATATAGGTAAAATGAGATTCGTGTTCACAATACAGACGGACTAGCCGCTAATGAAAATGATACTCATATATCCATATCGCAATTGTGAAAACTCGTGCGCTCGCATCTTCGTGACTGTAATGATCTCTTAATTAAGACCCAAAGCGCATTACGGCTACAGTCGGACTCGCCGGCTTTATTTCCGGGGGAACGGCCCGATCGGCGGGAGGAATAATTGGAGAATCGCGCGCTGCATATACATACTACTCGCTGAGATCGCTTATCTCTCCAATGCAGCCGACGAGTATAGTATAGTTGCTGTTGGTAGCGACAGAGCGAGAGAAGAGAGCAGAGAACGAGAAATTATAATTAAATGTCTGCTCGCAGCTGCGTGTGATGGTTTATGCGCGTGTGACGCCTATCAGCGAGAGCTTGCAAATCGAGGATTCAATGTGTTGTATGTATGGGCTCGCTTTGAAAACTTAATTTAGTTAGATGGGAAGGATGCTGGTTCCGATTTGAGTAACGCGTATATGATTGGGAATTATTTTATGGCTCGATTTGCTGCGTTACAAGATAATTGCGCTCGCTTGTATAGCGGAATTGTTTTTTCTTTCCTTCTTTCTTCTGCTGACGATCGGTGATCTATTGTTATTCGTTTTCGATCGTTAATTGAGTGCTTGATAATTAGAATTTTTTCTTACATTCCCTATTGTTCTATTCTACTCATTGTTGTATACACGAATTTTCTTTTTTACATTCGAGACCTTCCGTCGATTATTATACATTACATTCAACGTTAGCATCTCGTGATCAAAATCACTCGAATACAGCAAGAAAATCGATTATACTAAAAAAGCGTGCCTATCCAATTCTGCTTCTCTTGGTCTTCACTATGATATAAACCTCCAAAAATACACACCCCTCCATCATCTCCTTTATACATACAGAGATGGACTTCTCTCTCGGCATATCTCTCGGAATCAGTCGTGTGCGGGAAGATTTCCGATTACACGCATACACACACACTCTATATCTGCTGCGTGCCAGAGTTTTTTATTTTCATTTTATTCCAGCTCTCAAGCGCGGCGTCGAGTGTAATATCGCGTGCCCGTCTGCACTTTTTTACCGGCGCCGCGTGTATGTGGGCATATATATACCATATACGTTTCGCGGCTACGGACGATTGAGATATCGTTTTTTTTTCTTTCTCTCTGGAATGAATCAGAAAGAAAGAGAGGGGCGGTGCGGAAATTGGGGAAATGGAAAGAGATGCAATTTCCTTTAATGGCTTTTGTTCTAATAGAAAAATTATTATGGGACTCGCTAATCTCTTTGAATTATGATGGATTCGTGATGTTGCCGAATGGTATTGTGTATCGATTATTTGATGCGAGTTTTTTGAAATAATTTTGTTCTCGATACGTGGATGGACAATGCCCTTTTTCATGCATAAAAAATGAATAGGAAATCGAGTTTTTCTACGTAGCGGGAGAGAAAAAAACTGTCAAAAATAGTATGAAATAGTCAGAAATTTTGATTTCCGTGAACGAAAAAAGGGAAGAGAAGCTTCACACTAACATTAGTATATTTCGATACAGGAGGCATACAGAATAATCAATTCTACAATCTTACGCTATTCTACGATTGTAATTCCTCTCCTCACGAAATTACGAATTCGCTCGCGGGGACTCCGATTCCGAAACTCAAGTCGCAGCGCGACGACGCGGCATAAATAAATAAACCGAAGCCGCAGGAGGAGGAAGCGCCGCCGCGTAAAAATTAAAATTAGCCACCCCAGCGAAATATTATGCAAAGCTGCACGAGAGCAATAAAAATAACATATTGCGCGAGCGAGAAGAGGCGTAAGTTTTAATCCAATATTACCCGGAGAAGAGATAAGTCTCTCTCCCTTATACGTCTTTCTTTCCTCTTGGCGAAAGAGAGAGTGAGATAGAGACGAGATTTCTTTTGTACACGCCACATGCCCCCTTTCCCTTCGCATTGTGCTTATTAGAAAATATTCCTTCCGTCTACTATGCTACACTGCTACTACAGCCGAGCTAAAGGGGGGGAGCCGTATAGCTGCCGGCTGCTTTTTTCGTTCGTCGGTTTCTCCTTCTTCTTTCTTTCTTTTTTATAGTTGTGTACGAAGCGTACAGAGTGGGAGCTGAGAGTATGAAGGACTCGCCGGGGAGCGAAAGCGATGAAATCGCATCTTTCACGCTCGTTGCACTTTCTTCCTATTTTCTGTACACTTATCTCGCGGCGCGCGCGCGCGCCCGCGACGACCTTTTGGGGAAGGGTGAGGTTCTCGCTTTTTATTTCCTTGCGCCTTTCGAGAGACTTATACTTAAGATACTTACTTAAGGTTGAAATTAAACGCGCGTTGGCTCGAGTGCGACTTTGTGTATTATTTCGAGATTTGGATGAACCGAGCTCGAGCTGGCTATAATTTATTCGAGACTTTGTTGTAGACTGAAACAATTCTTATTTCTTATTTATTTTGTAGAAATTTTTAATAATATACAAAAAGATTCAATAAAATAAACTTATATATAGAGAAGAACGAATCCCAGACTGAACGAAAAAATTTGTCATACTCCATAAACACGACGAGCAATATAACTCCGATTTCAGGTCCGTAACATCACGCGACAGAGCAGACGCGTGTGCGATCGTCAATAAAATAAAAAAAAAGCGATCGAGCGTCCGCGTTCGGCAAAAGGGGCCGATATACGTTTCCGTTCGATCCGTGAAATCGGACAAATCCAATATCTGAGACACAGGGTCAGTCGCGTATCTATATCGAAGAGAAGGATAAAGTCCCGTCGTAAAAATTTATAATTTGGAAAATATAGTCTGGCCGGTTGGGCACAGCGGCAATCGCAAGTTTATAAAGCGGGAAATCGAAGTCGATCTTTTTTTTTTCTCTTCTTAGTGTAGGTGCGTCACGATGTGTATACCTATACTTCTGGAAGGGATTCGGTAATATAGGGAGTGAAGATAACGACTCGAGACTTTTGACGAAAATTGAAGTCGTTGTTATGACGTGAATTGCAGGCGACGAAGCTTTACGAAGGGGCAAGATAAAGCGGGGCACGAAAAGGAGGGCTAAAAAGTTTGCTGCTTCTGTTCCAATATATCGAAAATTATTTTTTGCTTCTACAATGTATCGCGACCTTATCAGAGTAATGCACAATCAGCCGAGAGTACACGCGGTCAATCAAGAATTTCGAAGCTTCTCCTTCGGGGACGCAAAATGAAGGAGGAGAAGAAGAAGAAGAAGAAGCAAAAAACGCAACCTCGCGATCGCTGAAACGGCAATCTTCGTTAAACGTCCGGTCTCTCTCTCTCTCTTACTCTTCTTTTTTTTCTTCCGCTCGACTGCCGCGCTCTCCTTGCACACACACATACAGCTTATACGCTCGCGGTAACATAATAAACATGCGCTCCCTTCATTCGCCTCCGATCGATAAGTGCTCCACATTCCCCGAGGAATGTGCAATTGCCTCGAGGGGGTTAATAGTCATGGCAGCGGACCGCTTATACACACGTGTATGTGTGTGTGTCTCGAAGAGAAGAACGATTTTTCGGAGTCACTCGTTCTCCTTCTCTCTCTTCAGGAAAATTCACGTATCACTTCGGCAGATGTAGCAGCGCGACCTGACTCGACGAAAGTCGCGTCGAATGAATGTTAAAAAAGCGAAGGGGATGGGAAGTATATATAATAAGGGTGAGGGGAACCGGACAGCAGATTTCGGACGGCGCCGGAAGGCTTTTTTACTTGGCGCGCGCGCAGGATGATTCGAGTAGAAGATGCGATGCGGTCCGTTTGCTCGCTGTTGATGCTTCAGTGGATTCTAGAACGATTTTTTATCGCCTCATGCGTTTCCAACGACATACACTGTTTTATTCAGGCGTTTCGAGAGTCTTTTTTAAATTAAGAAAAATTCAGTTAGGAATGCTGTGAATCATCGAGTTCGCTCTTGTTTGAAATGCAACGTGTTCGCCGCAAAATGTTTGCTCGCGGAAGACGGTAGCGCGCACGGGATGTTGTTTCAGTGTGGATAATGTCAAGATTCATAAATTTTGCCCTGCCGCATTCCAGAAAAGGCACTCGATGTTTGCATACACGCGTGGAACGCGACAAAAGTGTCCTTGAGTCTGCATTCCAACGACTGATTATAATAGTGCATTATATCTTGCAAAATCTACAAATCCATACGAGACAATATAGCCGCATACACATAGCCGAACAGCTCCTAAATCAACGTCCATATAGCAATTTCCTCCGCTCCAACAATCAAAGCCGTATCAATCGCTATAAGTCGTTAATATTACCATCGTTGCACCCACGCGCGTATGAAAGCCGAGCATCGAGATCTTTAACAATCGCATCGCGGCTCGCACAATGCATACATTCAGCTCTTATGCACGTACATATAGCTGCTACGCAGGCTTATCGCAGCATACATGTAACATATATATATAGAGCGAGAATGACGTTTTCGAGTGCATTGCATCAGGCGCAAAGTAACGCAATCACGTATACATATACGCGCCCTGAGCGATAGATTTGGGCAGTGCGCGGGTGAAAACGGGGTTGCCACCCCTTCCAAGTGTGCTACTGCTACCCTCTCTCTCTCTCACTGACTGTGTGCTGCGCTGCACACCCTCGGCGTCTCTCTCTCGCTCGAGCCATTAATAATATACCCATATTGGACACAATTCACCTTGAAATTAACCGGCAGCCGATTGGTAAGCCCGGGCAAATTGACTTCGAAATTGACAATTTATGAGTCCTCTCGCGCGCGCTCTCTCCACCCTTGTTCTTTAACCCCCTCTCTATCCCAATTTCTGCAGTGGCAAATGACGAGAAATAAAAGGTAACATAACGAACGCGCGCACGCGCGCGGGAAAAAAAATTTGTGTGTGTAAAAATGCGGCTTGTGTCGCTGCCGAGGACGTAAAATCGATACCGACAGAACGTGCTGCTGCTGCTGCTGCTGCTGCCTACGGTTCTTTATGGCCAATCAATGGAAATTTGCATAGGCACATCGCGCTCGCGCGCAGACTTTTCTCCGTTCGCTGCAAAATGCAACAAACGACGTATGCGCGCAGGGTGTGTTTTTTTATTCGGGGATAATGATGCGGGCCGGGGATGCGCGGATAGAGAAAAATGGGAGGAATGAGCTTTCATCCCGCGCGCAAGCTTCGCGAGATTGGCTATTGATTTTGAGTTTTTGTCGCTGCGCGAGAGAGCTTCGCGATATATCGAGTCCTGAATTATTGAAACGTTTGAACATACATTTTTTTTCATGAATTTTTTGCTCATTCCAAACTAATTACCAGCGAACCTGCAATGAATCCACTCCTTACGAAATCCCTCCGCATAATTACACGACAACGACGACTACACCATCTAAGTATCTCGCAATAACTCCGACTGTGGGCAAAAAGCACGTGTTCGAAACGTCACATATCCCGAGATTTCGATGCGCAGAGCAGATATATAGAATCGCGCGAGCGTTAAACGGTGCAGTGCTCGGCGGAGGTAAATCCCGGTACATAAATCAATGGGTCCGTGCTAGTGCGGAACGCGCGCGTGTATACGCAGTGAGGAAGAGAGAAGCTGAAAAAAAGAGAAGGAACGAAAGCGAGGAGGAAGATGCAGAGACAGATTAGGAGGAGCTGGAAAAGAAAGAGGCGCCCTCGGATTGTATATGTCTGCGTGTGTGTGTGATGTTGGAAGGAAGTGGAGGTTGGAACTGAGACGTCTTAAACGTCTGTGAATGAAAAGAGTTAACGATTGTTGCTGCGCGTTTCTATAACGACTTGTTGAAAAGTAATTATGGTTAAAACGAAATCAAATATCCTATTTAAAATTTGTAGACTACTGCTAATATATTTTTTGGCAATCAATTCATTATATAACGAAAAACACTTATTGTTATCACAATACATTCACAACTCTTCCTCCTCGTCAACCCATCGCATCATTTTATCAATCACACCGCATATCTGCAGTAGTATATACAATAGCAGCAAAAGCTCCGCGAGCTAATAAAACAGCAAGAAAAACGAAAACTCGAAAGAGAAATAGTGCACACAGCCGCAAGAACCGCACAAGCAGAGAAAAAGACTTAGAAAAGAGATCCCCGATCGCGATACAAAGTTAAGTAGATGAGCAGAGTCGGTGTGATTTATAGCGAGTACCTTAATTGTCTTAATTACGGGAGACCGCTTCCGTGGAAAGCCGCAGCCGCCGCAGGCCGCAATAGTATAATCGGCTCGAGCATTCGCATCTCTCTCTCTCTCTCCCTCTCTCTTTCTCTGCTCCTCTATATACTCGCGCTCACATCTGATTACACGTTGAGACGGCGAAATAAAGGAACGCGAGCGCGCGCTACTCGGACTATTATAGTCGCTAGAAGAACTCACTTGATATGCAGCGGCGGCGGGTTTTCGCATATACTTTATAAAAGCAGCATTAATATGGAAATGGTCGCCAGTGCGTTTCTTATTTATGGGGAGAACTTTTTGCAGCTAATAACACTTATATATCTAAACGTACAAATGTATCAACGGGAGCAATTTGTGCGCATAATAATAAAGCACGGAGGCAAGCGTCGTGGCGTTGAAAGAAATTAATTTTTCAGACAAATGAGTCGCGCTGCAGTAGCTATACACATAGTAGCTTATTATTTATTTTTCCTTCAGATTGGTGGGAGAGAGCGCGTTGTAATTGCTTTATTTCTTAGGGTGTACACACTTTTGAATTTTTAATCCGGCTGATTAATCAATTAGCGCGCTCCCGGCGCACTAGATTTTTAATTCAGACCCGAACTTTCACCTAAATTGATAATTAACGCGCGCGTAATTAAATCCATTAAAATATCGAAATTCACGGCAAAATTGCAGTGGGATCGTCTGAAAACGGCTCCTGAAAAATCGTCGAAACGAAAGTTTTCTCATGCAAACCGCGAGAGTCCGCGCGCTTAATTTTAATTAATCAATCGAACCTCCCGCAAATGGAAGCTCATCTATGTATGATAAAATACGCGCTCGGCTAATTACACCAGAAATCGCTACTTTCGCACGCTTCTCTCGGATCTATAATATACGCGCGCGAACCATCAGTAGTTGATCTTCTCGCTTGGAAAAATTCTTGGCTCGTACATACGCTTACGTGTATTATGATATAGGCATGTGCACGAGGGTTTCTGCGAATGCGCTGCATCAGTGATCGATCGAGCTGCAGCTGAGCCGCATTTTAACATCGCGGTAGTTTTGAGGGAGATCCGATCGATCGGCCGTTTAAGAACGCAATCATATACGCACGTTTATTATACACTGAGCAGTGTAATTCATCGTTCTCTGGTGCATGAGCTGATGCAGGCCGGCTGTATCGACTGTCTCTTCTGTTCTTCGAAGCGTTTTGTTGAATGTCTTGAGAAATTACTACTTTGCACACTCGATGGCTATTCTTATATTGAAGAGTGTATTAGGTGTAATATAATACATTTTGTACATAAGAAATCATTGGACGAATATTTTAAAAAAAGAAGAAAATAAAAAATCTTCAGTGATCCACGAACTTTCTACGTTCCTCCACACACTTGTTCTCCAGCAACACACGTGTCGGCATTTTCGCCGCTTTCTCTCATTCCGCAGAGCAGCAACGGCGGCGGCGCGCGTCTGACCGGTGCACTGGCGGTCATTAAGGCGGAGAATCGCGCTGCAGCTGCTGCTGCTGCTGCTGCTGGCCCTACACACACATATAGCTATATATGTATCCGTTGCTCCTCCGCTCACACGCGATTTTTACAGCTAATCCGCGAGTTATTGCGCAGGCGCGAGCGTTTTGCGAAATCTGCATAGTGTTTCTCGAATTCTTTTCTATACCTGACTATTCTTTTGTGCGTGAACGTTTTGAAAGTCTCTAATATGCATGCTCCTTCGTCGTTTATCGAGAAGTAATAATTTTTACCGCGCGTTGTCTGTAATCATTAATTTCGCAATGAAAAATATCGTGATTGACGATTCATTCTCCGCTATACTTCGAAGAAAAACAATCCATTGTCAATTCCCGCAACTATATAGTCTCTCTATCAAATTTACGATTACAGGCACAGCCCTCTCGAAATTCCGCCTAGTTTTCCTCCGCAGTCTTTTAACGAACGCATTAAATCTCGGATGAAAACATTAACAATGCAAACAATTCCTCTCTATACACAATATATATACCGATGGCGTGTGGCAAAGTCTCGTGTGCGCGGTTATCATTACACACCGTCGGGAGAGAAACAAACGACTCGACGCCGCGAATAATTTTCAATAAAGACCGCGGACGCCTCGAGGCTTATTATTTTTCGAGGAGACGATTGTCTCATTCCAAAGTCGGCGTGGGCGCCGCCGAGAGTATTGTCGTTGCGAAATGTGTATTATACACGTGAATTTTCGCAAGCGATCTGGTTTTACACCCCGATGATGCTTGATAAGATCTGATGCCGAGTGGTATACACGTAACTCTCGGCCGAGCGAGGAGTCATTTATTTCTGCCACGCGTTAAATCGCCGCTGAATTATATATCGGTGTATTGGTTACGAAATTTGCTGTGTTGCTGGTGTATACTCTTATATCTTCGTATTCCTAGCTTGCTTGCAGTGCATAGAGTGAATTTCTATAGTATGTAAATAATCTAGATGAAATATTCCAATTAAAAAATAAACGTGCTCTATTGAACAAGACACTTTTCAGGGCGTGCGCTTGCGCACAATTATAAAAAAAAAAGCCAGAAGAATCGGTTCGCGCGTCGTCATAATAATCTCTCTCGTTACGGATTTACGAGCTATATAAATAACCGCATTGTCTGATTATCATTCCTCTGGCGCGCGAATCACTCGTTTGTCTCGGATCGAAAAGTGCGTAGGCCTCAAGAGAGAAAGAGGAGGACGACGCGTGCAATAAATATCGAAGGCAAACAAGTGCGCATTATACCAGGTACGTGTGTATACGCTAAGCGTTTGAGTGCGTTCGTTGTTTTCGGTGTAACCCGAAGCTAAGCGGTTTAAGAGATCAGCGCGCGGCGTTATAACCAAAGAGAGGATGAGAAGAAGAAGACCGAAGAGGAACGAGTGAGTCCTGTGTGTGGAAGGAATCGCGCGAGTCTCGAGTAGTGTCTTCGCGACTGGGATATGTATATTCGCCGCCGGGGAGGTGAAACGGAACGGCTATATATACAAACCGCAGCACGAGCCGGTGAAAGAATAATGTAATTTTTTTATTGAGACTACAAGTACACGTGATAATTAATACAAAACTTTTGTAGTAATAAATTATACGAATCACGAGGAATTTTATAGATGATTATACGTGTAATCGAATCGTCGGCGATATATATACGCTAACGCGATTGAGTTGTGAACGAAAAAAGGCGTCAGGAGGCATCATGGAAGTTCGAAACGAAAGGAAGGAGTGGGATATAACGCGTCAGACAAGTGCAGGAGATCTCGCGCGGAATGGCCGGGGCGAAGAAGAGAAATGACGAAAGAAAGAAAGAAGCGTCAGTTGCATGGAGGCTGGTGGATGCTCGAGTCGAGATGAAAAATTGTATTTTTACAAATCTGTACTCACTGTTGAGGTACAATTCGAAAAAATTATCCTTATATATTCGTTTCCAAACCAAAATATTATCCCGATATCAATCCATTGTCCGCAGGCTCTTGTGTGCTCCAAAAAAACTCTCAAAAAAAAGAAACAAAGCAAAATACCGGTATAATCGTATATAGTGAAAAGGAAAACTCATCCCAAGCGTATATAACAACGCACATCGTTGCGAATCGGCATCAACAGAAATTCTTCGAGCGAGTATACAGTGGAAAGGAGGCCCTGCATGTGGATATCCAGGGGTCGATGATTTTCAGAGATGCTCTCTCCGCCGCATTCTTTTGTTGTGTAATAACGGGGCCCCGGCTTCCTCGGGTTTTTGGCGCACGCGGCGCCCATAGCGCCATGAAAAATGAAGGAATCCTCCCAGGCGTCCTTCCATCTCTTTCTCTCTTTCTCGTTTTCGGCTCGAATGTTATAGTCTGTCGGTGTGTGTATACCCCTTTGGACTTTGCCGACAAGCGAGAAAGAGAGAGAGAGAGAGTGTTTCGAGAGGCGTTAATTCGTTTATGCTTGATATTAATCATCAGTTGAGATTGCTCGTTACTGAGGCTTTGTTAGATTAGCCTGTTTCGGTGATTCGGTGGACGGGAGTCCATTTTTAACGATCTCATGTAGTATGCGAGTATATTTTCAGTAAAATAACACTTCTTTTTTGTTGTTGTTGAAATAAGAAGCGAAATAATCAGCTAATAAATAACAGACAGCAGGCAGATGCGTAAACGCTTTTTTTTCCACTGAAAACACGAATTTCCACAAGTCATCCCGCGGGAGTCCCTCTTTCTCGAAGCGTTCGCACGATCGACGCAGATTAACGGTGCAATGCATAGTAGTAGTTTTAGAAATTATTCTTCTCACTTTAATGATCTTTCTGCCAACTTTCTCGACTTCCAAAGACAATTTATCATTTCTGACGCTCGCGCGCGCGGTATCACTAATGTTTATCATCCTTAGCACCACATACTAATACGTCTTATATGCATATGTAACGCACAGTCGAGAAGGTATATTATATACGACAGAAAGATCTATGCAGAAAAAAGCGCGAGCTCTGCCTGATAAAATATATGCAGAACTCGCGCTTACAAGTGAGCAGAGTATGATTTAGCTAATGTAACGTAGGATTAGAGCTATGAGTGTTGTGTTGCCGCGACTCTCGGGGTAAATCGTTACCTCGATGACGGTTGTCTCTAACCACAGTAACTCTCTACCACTGTACAGCTCCAGGCCAGGGAGACCACCGAAGCGGGCCTCTGTCAGCCTGAGCCTCGCCGCTAGTCATTTGGCCGCCACGGCTGGCCATCACGCGCATCAACTCAAGAAGCATCGCCTGGACAATGGCGATTACTACGAGAACGGACATCTCGGTAAGTTTATATTTACAATTTTTCATACTTACACTCCTCGACTTTCTTTTTTTGCACTTTCTTGCAGTTGCGTATAACTTTGGGCTTCAGTACGATTCGGTCGTCACTATTAGTCAACAATCATGATTTTATAATAACCTAAATAAATGAAAACATCAAAGCCCAAAAACCAAAGTAGTCCACCAGAACAGAACGAGAGCACTCATAAACAGCGGGCAGCTCTAAGTAGCAAAATACAGTGTCGCGAGTATCATCTCAAGTTGCAATCGCGGAACATTACACGCGGCCGGCGCACCGCGCGAGTAATATGTTTCGCGGTGCAGCAGCACACCGGCAGTGCATACATATAGTTATACATATACACGAGACATCATGCGCACAAACAGTAGTGCATATATACACACATAGGCTGCAGCACGACAGTAGCGTAACGCGATATCGTCCCCTCAGAGCAATGCAGCCGCACACTTGATTACTGCCATCCGCGCAGCGGCGGCGGCGGCGACGACGTGACCCCAGCAATCAATTAATTAGGGGAATCAAACGCACTTGGAGTGAGCAAATTAACTGCAACTGCGTTGCAACGCGGCGGCGGCGGCGCTTGTTTGGTTGCGGGCCCGAATTCCTGCGAGAATCCACGGTCAACAAATGCTGCGCAGTTGCTGCGTTATACTGCATCAGTCGATTAATTGCCGAAATGTGCGCTCTGCTGAATTTTCCGAAAATATTATTACGGTTACAGACCGGTATAGAGAGAGAGGGTCGTTTTCGAGTGGATTGCACGTTTTATTTATTCGGTCGTCGCGCGCTTGCATGTTTCGATTGCTCGTTGCACGCGGACGTTTGCTCTTCGAGTTTTCGGCTAAATTAAATGGATTTTGAATGAGCGCAGAATACCGGATGACGATTGCTTTGGATTTTTTGTTGACTTTTCCGTCATTTCTCGAGTATACGTTTGATTGGAATTTTTTAACTTGTCACTCTGTAAATTTGACGAAATTTTAATACGAGCATAAATCTTATTTGAAAATACGAGTATAATATATAGCCTAATCCAATTCCCGGCGCATCGCCGCATCAGGCAAAAATAAAAATAAAAATTACCGATAGCGGAGGTGATATTATGATCCCGCGCGGAAAAGTTAGCAATGTTCATATACTGCATCTCGTTCCAACGTCGTTATGAGCTCGGCTGTAATCGCGTTCGTCGGTAAACTAGCTGCAAACGAGTGGACTCTCTCACTCTCTCTCGGAAATTGTATAAGCAAATAATCACGGAGCGGCGCGCCAGCAATTTTACGGGCAAATACGCGCCGCCGCCGTTGCCATCGAATTAATGTGTGTACGAGTAGGGTCGTTCTGCTCACGGCATGTGGACCCAAATGCGCGCAGGGGTAAACGTCGAAACGGCCGGTTGGCTCCGACCGATTAATTATACGGCCTGCCGGTAATTGTATAATTGTTTTACGATTGCCGAGCCGAGAGTCATGTGCGCGACTATATGTGCGCCTGCAGGCTTTGCTTTTTTTCACGAATCTTTCCGATTATTAACTCCCAGAAAATAAGATATCAACCGCTCCCATTACTCATCGAAACATAGAAAAGGTCGCGAGTTATACACGCGACCTAAAACCAATAGTCTCCCACATACTGCACCCGATACAGAAAGAAAAAAACACGCAATACCATGCTTTTAAGTAGATAAAGATGAAAAGCCCCTGATGAATCGATGCCGATTACGAGCCATTATATCGAGGGACGTATATATACGTACCGCGAGCTGTAAGCACTGTAATCAGAGTTCGATGCAATATATAGACTGATGTGTCTGCGCGGGAAACACGCGGGAATCCAAAAAGCCACCAGCAATGGAGGGTGAGATCGAGAGCCGATGAAAGAAAAAAAGAGAGATGAATTGGGGCGAAGTATAGTTGTAAGCGATAACTCTGGGAAAGCGTTTACCTATATATCGGCGATGCACAGTTGTGGGGAATGGCGTGTATATAAGGGACTGCGTATAGGAAAAAGGGGGACGCGTGTGCGTCGCGAGCTCGCGCGCGCGCGTGTACATAAGGGTATGGCTGTGTATTTTTTGGTTTGTTTTTCTGGCTGGGATTATACTTTATTTTGAAAAAACGATCGAAATAAAATGCGTAACAAATCGAACGAGATGAATCACTCCCTTTTATTTTCAGCCCAGGAGCAATCGGGAGCATTATTTATTTTTCTCATCACTTTTAATTTCCCAAAGACAACTCAGATGACTATCGCTTTCCCATTGTTCGGCTCGCGTGTATCGGCGGACTTTGGGATATGAACGTGCATTGTGCAGCTCTCCATATAGCTTGTTGCCGTGCGCGTTATTGCTTTATTACACGCGCTTCCATATCAAGATCCGATCTCTCGCGGATACATACGTGTATAGCCTTGTCTGTATAGACAGAGAGAGAGAGTTAGGAGTCCTATTCGCGCGTTAATTGCATCGTGGGATATTGAATAAAGAGGAAAGTCGATCGAACGCGATGCCGAGCTGCATCTTTACACGCCACAACACTTTTTCGTATGCTCTTCTTGATCGATTGGGATACTTATATTCGCGTTAATTAGATACACGCGTTATTTATAGCTCTCCGCGCGTACGGCGCGTTTGTTTCCGAAATCTCGATTCTGGCATCATTTTTATGGCTGCACGGGGACGAATAAATTTCATGACTCTCGCGCGACAAACCGAGGAATACGTAGCTATACACATATCGGAGATCATTGTATCTACATTGTTCCCTACGAACAATACTGCGTGTGAGCTGCGTAAAATAATTGTCTCGTAATTCACCGTCGCGATGACATGCACTCTTTTTCGCGCTTCCATTTCTACTATATACATGTACGCGGGAAACTAGAGCAGGAGCTTATTTTTTCTAGAGGCTATACATACTAGTTTACCTTTCCGACAGACACTTACCCTTTGCTCTATAACAGCGTCAGGTAAATGCATGTTTGGATAGCGTTAAATTGCGGGCGGCGCGTGTTTTTGTTTTCACTGCGTCGATGTGTTTCAATGAGCAGGCCAAACATTTAGTTTTGTCAGTCAATCAAGTGGTTCGCTGTGGTGTATATTATAGGTATAAGGGCGGACACGGTTTTGACGTTTTTGACGCGTCTTTTGTATCATGATGCACGCGCCACTCGGCACCTTTTATCAGGAGGGCAAATTTTCCGGCCTTCGGGAAACGAGTTGTTAAGCTTTATTTTCAATCAGTTTGTGGTATACAAGTCAGTTGCAGAAAACGAAGCGCTGAATCATTCGTAACAGGTTCTGCAAAAGCCTTGAAATTCAAAAACGATTCAGAATCATGCCATCCGACAAGAAACATATCCACCCCATCGCGTACGTTTTCAACGTTAATTGGGCGTGTCGCTTTTTCCCATACTCTAAAAAAATAACAAAAAATCGAGAGCAAAGCACCTATACTCGAGGGATCATCCGATCGCGGAGATTTAATTACCGGTCGGCGAGTAGTAGTATATATAGGCACACCGTCTCTCTCACTCGTGAAAATCGCCTCGTATAAACGACATTAACGAAGTTAATAGAGGCGTCGGCAGCGACATAATCAGTCGGATGACAAATATAGCGCGACGATCGTTTAAAACGCGACGTACAAAGTATTGCCTTCGTTTGTCGCTCGCTCGCTCGCTCGCTCGCGAGGCAATAAAGCCCGCGGATTTACTGCGCGAGCGTTAAATGCCCCGCTCGCGCGCGTTTCGTATAAAAATCGAACGTATATATTAACGTACGAAATTATGTCGGACTGATTAAAAATACGCGTCGCAGTTTTATAGGATACGTGTAAGAAAGCGATAGATTAATGACTGCTTTATTAACACTTTCAAAATATTTTGTCAAATCGCATAAAGGAATCAATCATTCAAAAGCAAACAGATCTCAATTACCGAGCACATACTCCCATATAGACAGTGGGAGAGAGACAGGCTCTCTCAAGTCTATAAATAAATAAAACCGATTCCCATAGAGACAAGCGCGGAGAGTCGGTACGTTCCCACTCTCTCTCTCTCTCTTGTCGTTTCATTCGATTCCGCCGGCGTTGAATTATGCGCCCGTTCGCTCTTGTGGGCGGGTGGGTGGTGCTGCCGCGCGGCGCTCATAAAAGCATTGATTAACTGTTAGCGGTCGTAGGTCACGCGGCTCGACGTATTATACCGCGTCGTCCTGGCCAATGAAAACGTCGGCTAATTGTCCACGAGACGTCCGGTCGTACTGTCTTCTGTCGTGCGTCTCTCCGAGAAGATTGAAGTATTGCGGAAAAATTATCTTATTGACAATTTTGCATATGAATGTTGAATCGCACTTTACATAATATCTGAATATTGAAACTGGAATACAAATGCGAGGCTAGACAATGAGCGAATCTGCGAACTTGGACAAAGAGACAATAAAGAACATATTCAAAACAACGACTCAGCCTCTCTCTCATCTTCTTCCCGCAACTATATAATACACATCCGAGGGCGTGGAAAGAGAGAGAGAGGAGACTACGTGCGCGGAGTTTCACTTATCTCTTTGTCAATTAGTCAGGGCGAGCCTGTCTTTTGCGATTCTTTCTCAGCTCTCTCGGGTCCACCTTCGCCGCGCGCGATTGTTACTCTCCGAGACTTTAACGACGCGTCGCCGTTTATTTTCTTCCGTTCGAGCAACGCGTGTGTATACACATATATATGTGCATGCAATTCATCAAACGACGCGTTAACGCGATTTTTATTAATTGACAGTTTACAACATATTTTATCGCTCGTCGACGCCGAGCTTTAACAATGCTGTTTCTCGTTTGAAATATAATTTAACGAGACTCCGCCAAGTTTACAAAGTCGAACAAAACAAAAATCCGGCCAAGTTCACACAGGCAGCCGCCGCCGCCGCCGCCGCCGCAAACAGACACCCGAACCGCGTAAGCCGAAGCCGAGTAATTAGACCAGATGAATAACACGCGGCACTGGGGTATAAACAGGCGGATTTCGGGGTAAATATCGCACGCGAATCCGCTTGAAAATGCGAAAATCAACCCTGAATTATTCTCCCTCTCGCGCTCGGAATTTTCGCCGCCCTGCGGTCGGTTTACGCCCTGGGAATTCGCACGCGCGTATATATATATATAACAATACTATACACGCACGCACTTTGGCTGTCCGCAGTTTGCAGAAGAGAGCTTCTCTGCGGTCTCCGGCATTGTCCGCCTCTGTTTTGGGATATGCGTGGCGGAGTGTTAAATCGGGGCTGCTTAAGCACAGTCCTTTTTTGGATGAGTTGCGTATCATAGAAGAGCTTTTGCGCAGGTTATAATTAGTCGAATAGTTCGTAGCAGGATTTTGGGGTTCGCGTTTACGGAGCTTAATTGAAGTGTGATTCGAGTAATTAGATGCGAATTTTAATAATGCGATTAGATAACGAAATCACGAAACTTTAATCCCGTTCGGAGTACATTTTTATTTCCTCACACACGTCACCCGTAAACACGCCAGCTCGATAAAGACGTTATAAGCTCGTAATTACACACGCTCTCGTCTCTCGCGTTCGCCGCACTAATGAAGATACGGTGAAATTTCGAAAAACAAAGTAAAATTAATACACATAAATTAAACAGCGCACTGTTGTGCATTCCATACGCGTAAGCACTTGACGCGCGCAAACGAAGGCTAACTGAGGACAGAAGCGGCAAAAAGCGCGCGTGCGTTTCAATCAAGCTCCGGCTGTGTAAATCAGAGCCATCGGAGGAATATACGACGCCGATTAAAGCGCGAACGCGTCGGAGAAAAAAGAAGTACGTTCTTCTTCTCCCCTTGTATATATACGCAATTATAACACCAGATAAGGGCAGCTGCTGCCGCGAAGTGCCGACTTCTGAAAATCGCGCACGACAGAGAGAGGGTGCGAGACACGGAGCTTTTTTGCAGCCCTGTTATATACCGACTTTTTTCTCGCGCTGCTCCTCATCAGTTGCAATCAAGGTTTAGTGTGTCGGCCTGACGCGCCGCTTGATTGTTTTTACGAGAGTTGAGAGCCAGAGCTGAAATAAAGAACGGAATGAGCGCGAGCCGAGTTGCTGTATATAGTGGTCCCTCTCTCTCCCTCTCGTGTACATTAAACCTCTTCATTTCGGTAACAGTGTTATGGTTTTACGGCTTGGCCACCGTAAATCAGGCGCGCGAGTATCTTTTTGGGATTTTCGCGCTTTTTGTAGGAGCTTCTTTCGTTAGTTGTGTTTTAGATGCCTTCGCGTTTACAAGTACGTTCTAGTATTTCAAATGGAACCAATTAATAATCAAGTTGTTGAACGAGGTAATTGAAGCATAATATAAGGAATTCTGCAAAAAAATCGGCCATTTTCATGCAAGTTGGCATCGTTCTGCAAATTTTATACTAAAAACTTGCAGTCAACAGAGCAAATGAAGACATCAAAGTGATCATGGCCCCGTTAAAAGCATAACGGATGAGAGAGATAGATCATTTTCGCGCGATTCTCGGAAAACTGACAAGCTCAAGACTGACGATTCGTTCGAGTTCACAGCTGATCTCGTCGGTTTAAGGATAGTCGGATTCGATTCCGCGAAACGTCCGAGTTCGTGGATAATAGAAGCCGAGACTACTTGTAAGAAGTAACGAGTTGCACGATCTGCACGAAATTCATTTCGAGTGGGCGTGTGTCAAGGATCAGTGGAGATATTTTTTACCGCATTGTTTGTGGTTGTCTGTCAGTTGAATCATGGATTTTAATTGTTTGTTTTACTAACTGGCATACATGTCATACAAGCAGGATAAAACAAAGAAAAAAAAACAGTAAAATAGCAAAGAAGGCATCGGAGTGCGAATTTTTCGTGATTGGTGTATTGTACACTTGTGCGAATAAGCTCTCACTCACACCCCGAGTCCAGTCGCGACTCGAGAAAAAACGAGTGGAAAGAAGTAGGACGTGGAGTCGGATTTTCGTCCCCTCGTCGACGATTTACTCGTTAGCGCTGGAACCGCAAACCACTCAATTAACTTCTGTGAATCGCGGGGCCGGTAGTGGTACACCGGCTTCGTTCGGTTATGTCTATACAGCTTGTGTACCCACGAGAGCCGACGAGAGTAACGAGTCTTTTTTTCCATCTCATGTTTTCATTGCCTTTTTCCAAGCGAACAAAACGTCGGCTGAATAAAATCCTTTTATTTTCCAATAAGGTCCTCTACACTATGCGAGTAACATCGCGGATATATATACAGTAAAAGACATTATCGAAAGTCTTGATTAAAAGTTTTTTCATTCCACGAGAATAAAAAGATTCCCAACCGAAGCTAATACCACACTATAACGAAAATCCCAGTCAATTAACAAGTCTGATACGGCCCGTAAACCGCGACACCTAAAGCTCGGTAAAAGTACCTCTAAAAGCGACCCGTTAAAACCGAAAAGAGAGCCCGAAGAAAAATCGCTGCCGAGAGCTCAAGACATTAATTCAGCCCGCTCCGTACGTATATATACATGACGAACTAAACTCACCGGGAAAACGCATCTTCGTAGCGGAAGTCGTGAACACACATACAAATAGGAAGCGGCTGCAATATTGCGCTGCGGAGAAAAACACTGTAAAGTAGAGGACAAAATAAAGAGACAGGGAGAGAGAGAGAGAGGGATGCGCGTACATACCTATAGAGAGTATAGAAACAAAAGGAGGGGAGAAAAGCTGCGTCTTTATGCGAATACACGCTCTTTACTTTAATTACCGCATAAAACGATAAACAATGGCCGAGAGCGTATGCCGGCTATATAGAGGAAGAGCGGGCATGCACAATGTCTGTATATATACCTAAACGCGAGGGTCTCATCTCTAAATCGCTCAGAGCAGTCGGACTCATATGGCGCATCATAAGACATAAAGCCGCGTCGAGCCGTAAAAAGCGGCCCTTCACCGACTAAGTACGACCAACGCTGCGCCGGGACAGTACCACACGGTATAATGCTGCGCTCGCGAATAAATGTCCGGCCGTTAAAACTGCGAGCTGCCTGTGTGTGTGTGTGGTGTATTATTGCCTTTTCGCGAGGGTTTGATTGACAAATTCGTTGCTATATATGGGTATGAATATGATGAACTTTCGTCGAGCTGTTTGTTTTTACTTGGTTTGAATAATATTGAGGCATCTATAGACGATCGATCACAACGAATACCAAGCTATCCTCGAAAAAAAAAACACACTTCACGCATGACCAGGCTCACGAATCCACGTGAGAGAGATATAGTCGATCGATAAAAAGGAAGCATCAATGAAAGACCGAGAAACAGTCAGTCGGACTGCATCAACCTACTCCGTATCTCTCTCTCTACTTCGCAGCGGATAATAAAACGAGAAAAAAGGCGCAGAGCTCCACGGCGAAAGATCCTTGGGCATTGTGCGATAAAGGAAACCGGTACGTTGCCGCCGAGACTCACTGTGAAATCCGTCTGTCAGCGCTTCTCTCTCTCTCTCTCCTTCGCACCGCCGTCGTCCTCGTCTATATACCTGGGCCTTATTGGGACCAGCCAGTCGGAAGATATTAATATAACAAAATATATATAATGGGCCAGAGTATACACTGTGCCACAATGCCATGTTTATGGAGCGGATTAGCTGTGCACTGTTGCAGCGAGAAAAGATTTTTGCCCTCGATCTGCACGGATCATTTACAATAAATCGCAGTTTCGTGTGTAGCGAATGACGGAGGGGGGAAAAAGATTGTAGTAGAGTAGTATCCTTTCCGGTTTTGCGTGCCCGCGGGACCGACGGGCCACGACTCACTTTATGTACTCTCGTATTATATGTGTACACGCTCTGTGTGTGATCGCAAGAGAGATCGGAATTTTTATGGATTTTTGATTTTACACTCGGTGCTCATATATCTCTGATGATTGAGGGCTTGCGCTCTCTTTGCCTTCCTGATGATTGTCAATCGTCATTTCGTTTCTCGCGCAGTTATAAGGGCGTTTGAATAATTATTTTTAAATCGCTTCACGTGATGCTTATTTAATGAGGACTTATCAACTCTCGCATCGGATATCTTCTTTTTTTTTTATAATTGCCGAAAAAATATAAAAATGACGAGGTTGGCTTTGGTATACATAAAGTAAAGCGAAAAAAGCGCGAGAGAGTCATTAACTGCAGCATTTGGAATCAAGTGCAGATATCTCCGGCATAACTCACATCAGAGCCGTCAATATATATCTCGTTCTGTGCTGTGTGTGCTCCTCACATAATATCTCCGCGGCGGCTGTAACTAGTAAATTATTCCTTGTTTGGCTTGAATCCTTTGTTAAGAAACGAAACTATATCAACGCAATGATCGTAAATCTCTGGCCCTCAACGCACTCTCTCTCTCTCTCTCAACAATCTCATAATCGAATCTCAACAGCGGAGAGAGAGAGAGAGCCCTCGAAAAATTTTTCTTCGCACGTCGCAGTAGTAGCCGTCACCCAGCAATAAGCAGCCTCTCACTCTCATCTCAAATGTCGATACGCACACAAGTAGTAAAAAGTAGCCGCCACCTCGGTATTTGCCTAGACCCTCTTTCTATACACTATATATATACACTGCATCAGAGAGTGAAGAAGACAAAGCGAAAGACAGCGAAACGAGTGGGAGAGAAAAAGGAGCAGGAGGAGTTTCGCGAGCGAGCGCAAACTGCACGAAGAGTGTAAATAATACTAAGGCTGATTGTGGGCGTGGCTGACAGAACTCTAAAAAGCTTCGACTATATATCAAAGGGTTTACTGCCCTCTGCGCGCGCGCGCGTATAGTCTCTTCCTCTCTTTCTCTTTCTTTCCTTCCTTTCTCTCTCTCTCGCTCTCTTGAGACAGAAGGCGGACGCGTTGCAGACGCGAGGTAGGCGATGTGTACTGCTGAAGAACAAATACTACGACAGCCAGCAGACAGGCTGTGTAGAGAGAGAGAGAGGAGCAGCGAGAGACGTGTAGGACGGCGCGTTACATTGTCGTCGTGTCCTGACTTTGAAGGAAGATTGGTTGCTTCTTTCTGCCGAAGCAGTCTACTTGACTTCGTTTACCGCGGAGACTCTGTTTATCGGCTGTAAGACGAGTGAGTCTATGTCTCAATACGTGTCGCGTGTACTTATATATGTCTGCTGACGGGGAAAGAGGAGGAGGTGGAACCGACAGCTGCTGGTGCTGCCGCTGCTGCTGCTGATGTTGGAAGAACGCGAGAGGAAATTGTTTTGCGCGAGTTGTTAGTGCAAACACGATTTTACATTATTGTAATGAATAGATGCGAGATACCGCACGCGCATACGTTTTTCAGGATCGAATATGCATGCATAGGTGTATTATTTTGAGAGAATAACGTTGTGTCATTGTTCGAGGAATTCCGGCGTTGAAAAACGAGCTTTCAGCTGATTTAAAATTATAATTGCTTTCTTATATGTTATATATTATACAAGGAGTGTGTGTGTGACGAGTAGTAGAGCAAATAAATCAATTAGAGTAAGTGGCGATACGAGGAAGATAAGCCGCGGAACTTCGCACCTGCTCTATAGTTGTAATTACTTTTAGCCCGCATGTATACGCGTGAAGCCTTTTATTCTCGCTTCATCATAATAAATACTGAGCGACTCTCGTTGACAAGATTCCAAATCACAATAGCAGTCGCGGTTTTCTTTGTAAAACAACCGAGTATAGTTAAAATTTATCGCGTCTGGCGCGTGGGGTAGAGACTAAAAAAATCCATATACAAAAGTGATAAATTCGACGTTTACAACAAACCATTAAAGCCCGCCGCTAATTTGAAGTTGAACTGACTTCTCGGCTGCTCGCGGACAAAGCCGATTTTTCGCCGAAAATCAGCATAACTTCAGCCGGATGCTCTCTCGAAAAAAGAATCTATAAAATTTTCGAGCGGCGAAAGTGAAGCAGTATAATATAGAAGGAAGAGGAGAAGAGAAGAAGTCTCGAAGCGAAGCGCATACCCGAGCAGCAGCAGCAGCAGCGGCGGCGGCGGCGCTTAGACTTTGGTTCTCCGGCGAAGCGTATAGCAGACCCACGATTACTTGAAAAACCGGATTCCTTCTGCGCGAAACCGTTTCCCGTATTTACGTAGATGGCGCACAACGCCGGTACTGTGCGTTGCACTCTGATGCACGCTTCTCACTGCGGAATCGCGAGCAGGAGATCGATCATTTCCCGTAGTTGATCTTTGTTTTTTTTTTTTTATTTCATCGATGAGAAATTTATTTGAAAACTTGTCGCTTCACACTAATGAGGATAATTTAATCGAATTTTTGTAGGGCAGTTTAGTGTAAAAGGATGTAACACTAAATCTTTGCTCGTTTCGTTATGAGAACAATAGAGAGTGAGAAATGCGCGCAGGTACAAAGGGCAGATTTTCCATGTGGTACCTTTGTTTAGAGGGCGCGAGAATCGGGGAGCCGACATCGTTCGCCCGGCAAAGATTTAAGTTGTCTCTCACTCTCTCCCGCGATATTTTTTCCATTTTTTTCAGTGACCATATCTATCCATCCCTACGTCGATGTATAGACAGTGTATGCACTGGCTGGTTTCGAGCAAAGAGAGCTCGACGGAAGTCACGAATCCGAGCAAAGTGCCCGGGCAAACGATGAATTTCGGCAAAGGCACTTCTCCCTACTACTACCATCCTTCGCTTCGCGGTTCGATGAGCCAGATTTAATCCTTTTAAGCCCGTTTCGGCCACCTACTTCTCTAGCCGGTCTCTTTCCACGCTTCGACGGCTTTGACACTCCTGCTGCTCCGGCCGTCGGACTGCTCTCTCACTCTGCAGACACACGCGTATAGGTACCTGTGTCATTCGTCTCTGATCTTTAATAAACGACGCGACGTACGTGTGTGTACAACTGAAATTTTTCTGCAATATATATATCGAGTAACTTTTCCTCCTACACTTCCGCGTGTGCGGCAAGAGAGACTGAAATGAAACTGTATACAAGTGGAGTAAATGCGGGTTCGCGGCAGACGAACGAGGCAGGAGCGAGTCTCATTTAGCCCGGCAATTTATTCTCGCGTCTCTCGTAATTAACGCGGCCGCTGCACCGCAGCCTGAGAGAAAGAAGTACTGCCTTGCTTGTTGTTCGGGAGTATATATATATGCGGAGGATTTGTGCTCGAGCCCTTTTCTCTATCTTTCTTCCTTTTTTTCTTCTCCGGTCTATAAGATACCCGCCGCGAGTGCATGTGATTTACTGAATTCTTTGTCTTGAGGTAAACAAAGATCTGCTGCTGGGGCACATACGAATGAGATTGTTTTCAGTTAGAATATAGCAGTCTATCGAAGTTTTAGCTTATGAATAATACACACTGACACATTATTTTTTTTATTTAAATTGTTTTCGTTGCTTTGTGAAAAATAACAAGAAGTTTTCAATTTTGTTTCAGAAAGGGACCTAAATCACCTAGCTTATCGATTCGGTTTAGGTAATATAAACACTTTTATTAAATCTGAAACTTGAGCTTATTTCCCGATGCTTTATAATGACTAACTTTCACAACTAATTTAACCTTCATTAACAACACGTCCCGAAAAAAAGTGATTTGAGTCCCTTTACGAAATAGGATCATTAAAGAATATAATCAAAAGAAGCTACTGATACTTTTTATGAGCATATCACAGATGACTCGTCGAGCCATTTCTCATCAGACTCTTTAATTATATATTTGAATGATTAGGGTAGTGTCTCTCACACTCACCGTTGTATATACCATACACACGCAGTACAACAATTGAGTCGTCAATAAAGCGATTAATCAAAAAATTTTCCGCGGTAATTTTTCCACCATTAAAACCCGCTCAAAGACAATGAACCTTTAGATAAAAAGAAAACAATACTCACGACTGCTCGTAAGAATCCCATCTCCACACTCGCAAGCCAAAACTCTTCTCATTCTCCGTTCCACCGGGACTACTCAGACAGACACTACGAAGCCCAGACCCGTATAATTATGGGTTGTCACCTCATCAGCTGTACACACCGCAAGAGAGCGAATGGATAATTCAAAGGAGAAAGATAGATACGAACGACTCGTGTATATATATGCGCAGGAGAAAGGGTAATCGCGGCGCACAATCAAAAGAAGCGTTGATGGGGCCCCCGAAGATCGCGCGCGGCTCTTTAGGGCCAAATTGTGTTTTATCGTCGCTGCAGCTACTCCTGCAGCCGCCCACTGGACTCGTCAAAATCAGAGTCACGAAGTGCTGCCGCTGCACTTGTTTTTTTTCTCTCTGCTCTCGAGTAGCCCGTTCTTTCGTTTATTTATCAAATGCAAATGCAGTCGCGTCGGCGCGTAATAAGGCCGGCTTCGTTTATATGCAGATACGCGGCTGATTAGGTTGAATGGAAAGGGCTGCGCTTTTTTGAAGTTCTTGAAGGGCGGCTTTTTGAGATACTTTATATTTCGCGGCAACTGTTCATTATTCATTTAGGCGTTTAAAAACGTGACGTGTGCTCTTATAACTGGACGCATAAAGTATAATCTTATCGCGTGACAGCTGTTGGAATATTTTTCAAATCGTCGATTCTTCAATCCCTCGAGCAGACATGCAAATAATCCAGAAAATAAAACAAAGGCTCGAATTAAATCGTCGATAGTAATAAAGGCGAAGTTTATTCACGATAATAGTTCCCCCGGAAAGCCTATAATTTCTCGTATAGATATACACTGTTTGGCGCCGCGTAGTCGGCCGCACAAAGATACGACTATTTCCTATGACTTAATGCAACATAATATAACAACGCAGCGCGATAATAACCCAGAAATAAAAGTCAGGATCTCGTCGGACCTCCTCTCCCTTCTCCTCGGCAATACGGAATCGCGTCTGCAGCGCGGCGAAGCACACGCAACGAGCAGCTGCCCGAGTTTCGAGATCCGATTCGATCGAGGCACCTTTTATACATCAGGTAGCGAGGCGTCGGGATCGCCACGAGAGCCCTGAATAAAGGAGTCCCTCGATTAAATGCTTATGTTTTGGGTCTGTGGTAGCTGTGGAGATTCGCCGATACGCGCATTGCTCTCTCAATTTGTTTGATGAAGAATCGGTACAACGATTTTGTTTTTCATCGATTTTCGAGTAAAAAATTACAAACTGCAAATGCATATCGAAAAGCAAAAAGAGATGAGACTCGATTCCAAGGAAAGAAGAAAAAGCGCAATCCAATCCGGCATTACATTCTCGAGGATCGCGCGCAAAAAGCGAAACGATTCCGATAAACGTTCAATAACACTGCACGAAGCTCTTGCACGCATCACGATCTCGAGAAAATCGATCGCATTAACTGCGCGAAGTACGTGTGCGTTGATTCAAGGGAAAATATAAAGCAGCGGTGCGATTCCCTTCCCTCGGTAAGAAGAAGACGAAGAAGAAGAAGAAAGAGAGCGAAGCGCGCGAAGGACTAAAGCCATAAGTGGAGAGTTTAGAGGGATTTCATTAAATCATATGGATTGGGGATAATGTATGTTATTGAGACGAAGCGTTCAAATCGCGCTCTATAAGTTGTAATAAGTCCAATTTTAGGGCCCGGTCACAGAGTGAGAGAGAGAGAGAGAGGCCAGTGGTTCTCCACCTGCGGCTCATCAGCCTCGAAGAAGGAGCAGATAAAGAGAGAGAGAGGAAAGAACCGATTCGGCAGTGTGTAGGGGAACCCGCCACTTACTCGTCAAGCCGACTCGCGCGCCGTCCCGAAATCACTGCCATTTAGATAATTTGTAATGAATAGGCACCTCTTCTCGCTCTGTATAACATTTGCCTCTCTCTCTCTCTGCTCCCTCTGTTCCTTCACTTTATTAAGGCCGCGAATTTCGACCCCTTCTTAACTATTATAGGCTTTTTTTCCTTTCTCCAACCGAGCGAAATGACAATTGTTGGTGTTCGCGCGCGCCTGTCGTCATATATCACGATCCTCCGGACGCTGATTCGCCGAAAAAGGGCCCCGGTAACGAGCCGCGCGCGCGTCCGTTAATTATAAGGGCAGAGATATACTCTCATCTTGGGTTCTTCTCGAGACGTTGACTACTGCGATATGGATGCGTTTATATATCTCGGAGAGTTTCGCGATTTTATATCAAAAAGCCCCCGACGATTAACATTTCTATGCAAAGCGTTTCTGGGTACGGCTGATGATGTAAGACCTGAACGATTCGATGTGCTTATAATGATACAGTTGTTATTATGACAAATCGCAGCTCATATATATGCAGAAGTATATGTTGTTAAGTATATAAGGTGATACAACTTGGTTTCTTTTCTCACTATATAGCAGTTGTTTGTCTGATTTAAGTCGTGCGTTATATTCCATAATCAATAAAACCCATCCCGCGCGGGAGGCGAAGCCAGTGAAATTATAAGCAAACTGGATGAAGCTCCTTGACAAATCGCGCACGAGCTTTCAATTCCGCTCTCTCTCTCTCTCACATCGATCAGAAATGCCTCTGACGTGAGCGCGCATACATTATCGCCGCTTCTCTCTCTGTATATAATAGCTACTTATATCCCGACGTCGGGAATCGAAGACACCCCTCCCGCGCGCGCGCAAGAAGTGGATATCACACTTTGAAAACTCGATCATCGAAACTCATCGAGAGCGTTGTTTGTTCCCGCGGAATGACAGATTTCCGACTTTAATCTGTCGAATCCAAGAGCGATTTGCCCTCTCGAGCGAGACGATCGAAAGCTCATTTGTTTGTTCGCGACGAGGGACTTTGAGTGTACTGTATATATTTGAAATGGAAATCTCTTGAAAAATTGTTATAATAATAGTAAACGTACTGAAAGCCATTAGCTCAAAACTGCAATAAACCCACATGAGTACACATGATCCAAGAACAAAAGCAAAAAAGCTCTTATATACAGCCAAGATAATATAAATAGTCGTAGAATACGAGCGGCGGCGGATCTCGCTTGTATACGCTGCACATGAGTATAGCTGGAATAATAGCCCTTTTTCCTCTGTGTGTGTGTTGCAGAGGTGCCGCGACTGGAGAAATCGCCGCTGCTGGCTAACGGCTACAATCATCCGCCGACGCACCTGAGCCACATGCAGTTCATGCAGCTAGGCGGCCACCCAGGCGCCGGTCACACGGCCATCCTGTCCCCGGCGAGTCTACCCCATCACCTACAAGCCCAGGCCCAGGCGAGGGCCGCCGAGCAGGGCCTCAAGGTCAACCACAACATGACCAACATGGAAGCGCTTGCGAGGTGAGTCTTCTTCTTCTTCTTCACTTTGTTTTGTTTTTTACTTTCGGAGCGTGTATACCGACTCTGATTATTGTTATTTTCGCGAACGTGCGGTCGAACGGTGTTGGTGGCGTGAGTTGTTTTATTTTGCTTTGAAGATGAGGAGTTTGCAAATTTATTGTGCGGCTGGATTGCTGTGTTTACGCGAGGGAACAATTGAGGAGAGGATTTGATTGCACCGGCTGTGTGTGTGTGTGTCTTTATGCGACGGTAGCGTGAGGAGGTCTTCGCTTGGTTTGATGATTTACTGTGAGAAAGCTTTTTGGCTCGTATTGTCGAGTAGTAACAGACGAAAGTGGCAAGAATTCTGAATAGAAAAAGAATTCCCAGAAAATCACTCGAGCCCTTGAGCGTTTGAATCAATTTTAGAATCGAAACTAGCTCCGCGCGCGCGCACGGTTAATGCTCTCTGCTGCAGCGTGATTTATGGCGCGCGTTTTATGCGCATCATTACGCTGCACAGGTGCAGAATTATACGCATGATTTACTTTCTCGGTCCCTAATTTCGCAAACAAGCCTAATAATAACGAGTCGTGTCCGAATTTCAAATATTGCTTGTTTAAAAATTTCTCTTCCATTCTTCTATGTCGCGTATTCTACCGCCAATGCACGTGTCGCTACGTCGTGATTGGCTGTAGCATATCGGATCTCAAAGGTCGTAAGGCGTATTCATTCGTCCGGCCGCACTGCACATAATGCAATAATACACATGTGCAGCGCGCGGCGGCAAATTGGATTCGTTGGATTTGTTTGTTTTAAGTTATCTCTCTCTCTCTCTCTCTCTCGCTCTTGCTCTTCTATATACGCGCACATAACGCCCCGCGCGCGCAAAGTAAGTATATAAGTATATAAGTAACTGAGCGAGTGCGCCACAGTGAGACAGCGGCGAGGCCAGAGGAATACAACTTTAAGAGGATTTCGCGAGCGAAGACGAAGCCGTGGAAATCCGAAGGGGTCTCGAGTCTTACTTATATACACGCTTTTTCTTTCTTTCGCGAGCTGTCTTCGTTTCGTTTCTTCGCGCATACCGTCTTGCTCTGCACTACCCGGTCATTCGGCGAGAGTATGTATAGAGCGTTTAGGGGCTTGGGTTACGGTCTTCGGCCCCTTCGATTTCAAAGTCGCGCGCGGGGGAGAGCTGCGCGCGTCCGTTTATGCCTTTAATCCTCGGCTTTCTGCTTTGCGCGCGCTTCTGCCTCTTCTTTTTTTCTTCTGCAGCTGGTTTCTCGTGTTTCGCTCTGCTGTGCTAAACCTTTTTCGGCGAGGATTAGAAGCGATGGTGTACTTTTTTTTGCTCCAAAACGATGACTTTGATTATCGAAAAATCGCGCGACGGATTGGTGTGTTTTTCATCTAGCTAATCGAGAAAGTTTCGCGAGCGTTTTGTTTGCGCCGAGTAGGGAGAACCGCGATTTCTGCAAGAACTTGTAGCAATTAGCTCAGCCGAAGCTCATGGAGCTTGAGAGCTTAACGAGAGCGTCTATTAGAAACGCGTTAACAAATGCCTGGATTAGTCCGCTTCTCTCTCTCGGCTTCGTCGTCCCGAGGATCTTTGTCACTTTCCCTTGTCTTCGTCGTCCTTCGATCCTTCAACTCGCGAAGGAGTTTGGGGAGGATTTAAAGCTCCACGACTTTGGCTGCGTTATATACCACAGATTTATTTCGAAAAGCAACTAATGATTTTTTGAAAATCCAAAATGACGTTATTCAAATTTATAACATTCTTTCGACAAGGAAACGATCTTTCCTTGTTGTATTATATACAAAAAGCGTCGCTTAGCATAAACCGCGCAAGCCATACATTGCGCCAGGCGAACTGAAAAATGGAAACGCCGACGTGGAGGACAGGAAAAAAAGGAACGCGCTCGAAGAAAATTGATAAGAGCAGCGAGGAAGGATAGCTCTCTAACGTCTCGTGGTATTTTTCAGGGCTCGCCGTGTGATCGAGTTTCCACGCGTATACATAATGATGCGGAGGAGGCGCCGCACGTTCCGCATTATGATTTCAGCGCTTTGCTTTTAATTAAAATGCAAATCTATCGCTCGCGCGCGAGAGGGAGATCGGGAGGTAAGACGGATTACGTCTAGGGGCGCCACGACAAACACCGGAATATGATTAATTCAACGCAACCCCATCTCTCTCTCTCTCTCTCTCTCTGTGTGTCTCGCGTGAGGCGACGTTGACGTAGTCGCGGGAGGACACTTTTCTCGACGCACGACGACGTCTATAATAGCGCGCGGACACGTCGTCCGACACACCGCCCCTTTTTTCTAGATTGTCGAGGGAAATTGTCTTTTGATTGCGGCCGCGGGAGGATGAGGTGTTTTTCTTTTTTCTTTAATCTTCATTGTGCATTTAAGACTTTGACTTGAAAGAAAAACTAATTACGCATATCTGTACAGCGTCATCCTTCGTGTCTCTCTGTTTGCTTTTTAATCACTGTCCTAATCAGTCAGTTTTAATTTTCCGCCTCTTAATTCGCCTGCAAGCGTCATACGAATTAAAGGCCTCCCTTTATAGCGAGCCTGCACGATTGGCAGTTGGAAAAAAAAGTCAGAGAAAATCGCTGTTTGCGCGGGTCGGAAAGGCCGTTCTCTTTTTTAATCAGCGCGCGAGCGCGACTTCAAAGTCAATCGAATCAAAGGACACCGAGCGAGAGAGCTAAACGCCACCGAAAAGATTCTTAATCAAGTCGGTTTCTCGTGCTTTTCCGTGTATATATAATAAATGCTAATCAGCCGCCGGTCCTCGGCTCATCAGGAAGGTTATGGATATAGACAAAATATTGACACGTTCGTTTCGCTTTTGATGAAAGCTCAGAAATTTAATTTTTCTTTTCCTTTTTCAATTTTAGATCTGGCGCGGTCTGGGACAACTGCCGGGCAGCCTACGAGGACATCGTGAAGCAGCTCGAAAGGTAGGCATGAAAAGCCATATACATATATTTAACTCTGCGATCCCCAAAGTGCCAAAGTAAATATATCCAACTCGCGATCGGCGCGAAAGTAAAACAATTTAAATTCAAAGCCCCGTTCGAACTTGGAGTCAGAGTAAAAAGCTACTGCACACACACACACACGCGCGCGCGATACCACAGCGTCAAGCAAAGCTTCGGGAAGGGGGTGGGCCGTCCGTCCGCTCGGTGTATGTACTCTGCGCTCGGCCGGCTACGGATAAACAAAGGTTTACATCAGTGTCAGTCGCAACAAGTCCGATTTCGTCCGGGGCTCGATCGCCTCGCTACCACCACTACCACCCCTTTCTCTGGCATGAATATTCAGCTGCTGCTGCTACTGCTCGTTCGTCCGTGGGTTACTGGCTTTCGCACCCATACACGTCGCTGCGCGCGCCAGCAGCGCTCGAGCGGCCAGTCAAAGGCCCGAAATCACAATACGCGTTTGTCCGGCTGACGAGCAAATAGAGAGCGAGCTGCGAGTGAGCGGTCATTGCTGGCCTCTGAATTGGAAATAACGCCGCGGCGCCCATTCAAAGTGTCCGTTTTGCCGCCGTGAATTCCGATTCTTTTTTTCTCTTTTACTCTTGCGACTGGGCGGGAATTAATTTAGCAGCAGCCGGTAATGAGTCACTCGCCAGATTGAATTTGCGATCGGAAAATCCGCATACAATATATATAAAAAAAAGCTCGGAATGATTTAATCCCCAAATGATGGACGGGCCCGTCGCGCCGATGATCTGCCTCGCGTAAAGTGACAAGTGGTTAGGATCAGAGGCCGATTCGTGTGTTCGATTCGAGGCAGTAGAGAGAGAGAGAGAACGGAGACACTCTGAGCCCTATACAACACGGAAGAGAGTGAGAGGGATGTGTGTTTGGCGTCGCGCTGTGTTGGCTCTCTTCGATACAACGGGATACAAATCATGCGGGCATTACCGCGTCAGCTCGCGGACTCGCCACAGCCGAGCGGAAACTTGACGCGACGCTTAATGCTGATTTATCGGAAGCGCGACGACATCGACGAACGTCCCGGGCCTATATACCCTCGTGTGGTGTCGTTGCTGCTGCTGCTGCTGCTGCGACTGCTACCCTTCACGTCGGATTTCAAGCGGCGTGCAGAGGATCGTTCCTGATGGCGTTGGGATGTGGGGTGCTGTATAGGAAATTTCTTCTACCTTTATTTAAACTATTTTCGGTCTGTTTATTTAAAAGTATTTATTCAAAACAGAGCGTCGATAAATGAACTAACCGAATAATGAAGCTCGCTCGCTTGCGAGGCCTGATTAATTTCGTGATTTCAGGATTATTAATCGCGCGTCTCCTTTGACACGACGAGAGCCTAGGGCGACCTTTTCGGCGTCGGTCTTTGCCTTTGTAAATCCTGATGATTTGTTTATGCTAATCCATCGGAGCTCCCTGCGCGCGTGTCTCTTTCGACTACACTAGCGGACCGCTGCCAGATTACGCACCCGCTCGCCATCAGCAGTTATTTATGACGTTTCGTTGTATCAACTCTGGCTAATTAAATCTCTACGCGCGTTGGTTATTGGTTTGCACGTCGATCTGAAAGAAAAAGTTTTTGTTTTGTTTAGTATTATATAAACGTGTACAGCACTCTTTTCTTCTTCATCTCACAAAAGAACGCCGGGGAGAAAAAATAATCTCCAAGTTGATACAAATTACCCGAGTCTTAATGCATGTTACGTCTGTTAAAACAGACTTTCGCATTTTTCATACTTTCCACTCCCTATCTTTCTCTTTCTCTCTCGTCTGCCCAACTCCAAGACACGCTCGCGCGCGCGAGATGTTGAAAATCGGCTCGACAAGGCAGCTTCCACCCCGGCAGCAGTAAGTAATATTAATGATGGCCTTTCCTCTCTCTCTCTCTTGCTTGCGCGAATTTTCGGGTATCAATGCAAGAGCTAGCGAAGCGACTCCGTTAATGTCGGCTTCCTACCTTTAAAATTACCCAGTCATTCTCGCATAATTCACGCGCGCATTGTCGTCGCTGCGCAAAGATGTTTCGCGTCTGGGAACATAAGGCGAAGTTTCATTGAGGGTGTGGAGGGTGACGATGACGCGGGGAGAGATCGTTTTTGTAATACGTCTGATATTGACTGATTGCTTTGTGATTTTTTAAAAATTTCTATATAAAGTTCTGTATAAAGACAGAAAGAGCTGGATCCGAGACGGATTTAAGAGCGGAAGAGCAGATAGATAAGCGAGAAAGAAAGAGAGAGACCGATAGGAAGTACATCGAGAGCAGTATTTACAGAGCCAGATAGATAAGAAAGAGCATCAGCCGCCGCAGCGCTATATGGAAAATAATATTCATAAAAGCAGCCGCCAGCAATATATAGTGGCGGCGGCTTCATCGCGTCGCTAATCGTCCGAGAAAAGTATAACGGCGATTGTAATTGCGCAATTATGATGTAGGGAGGAGTATATAGTCGGATGAATCATCGCGATTGAAAGGCCGTAAGTAATATTTGCTCGATATGGCTTTTGAGGGAGAAAAAATACTCGAGATATCCATCCCATAAGAAAAACACGGATTATTCAAATACTCGAGAGTCAGCGCGTGTAAATTTAATAGAAACGGATAAGGAAAGTCGAAAGATGGAATGGAGAAAGAAGGAAGTCAAGAGCCTCGGGGCGATTTCCGTCCTCCCCTGTATGACGTTATACACACTCGACACTCGACTTCCGCGGCTGACTCCGGGAATCCTCGAGGACCGATCGATTCGCCGCGCCTCGAGAGGATCTCGAGTGGATACGAGACACGCACCCCGTGAGAGTAGCTTCTTTTCTTTCGTCAGTGAAGAATGGGCTTGGTTGCGCTTTTTTCTCGAGTATTGTGTGATCCGATAGGATTGAGTGTAATTCTTTTTTTTTCCTAAACTATACGAACAATCAAAGATCTCGATTAGTATCCTATTCTATGCCTATATATAGCAAGACCGTCGACCTCGAGCGTAGTTAATTCCATTCGGCGATTGGAGCATTTGATAGTGGCCGGCGGCTATCAGACGCGAGACGCTAATTGCGCTCAAACGAACTGTCGACGCCGACACGCTTCGCGGCGCTAAATCCCTCGGCGCTCCAGCAAATGTATCCGCGGCCGGATCCGTGATTGATGCGAATCAGCTGTGCGCAGCGTTTTGCCGTTTCCCTTTCTCTTGCGCACGCGGCTGCTTTGGAGATTATTGCGTGGGCTTTTGGTTTTTCTGGGTTTTAGAGGCAATGATGAGTGATTGATGCGTCGCCGATTGGTTGACTTTTAATTGTATTTATTTATGCGAGGACGTATTTTCTCTTTCTGCGGAATTGTATATATTACGCGGTTGTTGGAGTTTAAAAATATACCTACTCGTTCCATTATCCGAATGTCCTTTACACAGTTTCATTTTTATTCCGCTTTTTTTTCTCGCAGTGTGCTCTGATAAAGTGGAGCGAGTTTGCCAGTCACGTAATAGTCAAGGACGTTCGTCTGTACGTGTGTTGTAGCTCTATTGGAACTAATTGTTCAAGCGAGATTTCATCTAAGAATTGTTAGAGAAAAAAAAATAGATAAAAAAACAACATTTCTGAGTAAGACTGATTTTTATCATGTCGACTAATTTTCATAATTTTTTTCTGTGCGCGCTTTATATCATAATTATATGGTATGCACACAATGATGCGTTCAGATTTACACCGTCGCAAAAAGGTGAAAAATGTCCTTCCATTCTCTAGGATTCCCAGCCCAAATGACTTTCTTTCCCATTGATTACACACATTGTAGCATAGTTTGCTGGAGCGTAAATTAAAGCGTAGCCAGACGAAATTGCCTGAGCTATAAACTCCGGAGGAACTGATGTGGCGTGTGATTTTTGCGGTAACAATAATTGCACGGCAATCCTTTATAATGTACTAATAACATGTGTCTAAAATACTTTTAAAGGACGCGAAATTCTCGGGTCTATCATTAAATTTTCAATCCGTCTGTCGGCCCGTGTCTCTCGTCTCTCTCGGCATCATTCCTGCTAGTATACGTTTATTTCTACTTCTTCGACTCGGCTTCTTCGACTCGTTCCTTTACTCTTACCTATAGCAATTTACGCGACAAGTAATTGTAACTGGTAGACGCTGTTTCAGCTATTTTGGCATATTTTGGCTATATATGCATTCTGTAAATACTAATTATAAAAGTAATAAAAGCGCTTGAGTAAAACTCAAAACCCTAGTGCGCACTATACTCGCAATAAAAATAAAGCCTCAACGAAATACGGATAGAGATCAAGAAACAGAAAGAGAAAAACCGATCCGAGCGCATATATAAAGCTCAGAGCGGTGGCAAGTTTTACGATTCGAGAGATTTACCGTTGATGTAACAAGCGCGCGTTAACGCTCTCTCACTCTACGTGTATTATTCGCGCTGCGCTACTGCTACCGGGGCTCGTTTTTATATCGCTTTTCATTAGCCATGAAGCTTAATCCGCGCCGCGACTTCATCATATAACTTGCCCGCGGACGATCCACGAAACTTGCACGTATAGCATGAAATATATTAAACAAACTTTTGTTTATTGAGTTAATTTCTCTAATTATTGTCTTTCGACACGCTGACGCATTACATAAGCAATAAATTCTTCAAATATTATTAATGCTAATCGCCCTAATTTTCACAGTCCAAAAATTGCGATGGTTAACTCCTAATTACAGAAGATCACCCCGGATAGAATCCTATGCCGCCGATCGAACCTTATCGTTAGAACAATATACCGCACAGACCCGATCGATCACGAGAGAGAGAGAGAGAGGAGCACAGATTAGGTCAATCCAAAAATCCGAGATCTAACCCAAAAACAAGCAACAAGAAATAGAGAAGAACACTTTTGATCTCGACGTATATAATCGATTCCCGGAAGGTCGAGAGACCTTCCACAGAGAGGAACCTGTCGCGCCGCTCAGTATTAGACTCTTAAAAATGTTCGAATTCCGCGCAATGCACGCGATGCAGGCGACGTCTCGCGTGCGACGGACGACACGTTATTCAGCAGGTGCGGCGGGTAAACAAAAAGATTATACACTGGGTTAATGAGCCGAGGGTTATGTGTGCCGAGATTTAATGAGGCAGGTCGGCTATAAGGTGTATAAAAAAAATTGGCAGATCGTTCGGGGGATTGGACTGCGTTTAGAAGATCGATTTGTTATGCAACTTGTTTGATATCGATATGCGTGCTACAAGGTTATACCAATTAATTACTCTGATATCGAAGTATTCGAAAATTTTAATTCGAAAATATTTTATACGCATATGCACCGGTACTTTATAAGAAGTGTCACTGGCGAATGACGCTTTAAACTTCCTCGTCTTTTCTTGCGGAAGATTGAAGACGATGTTACGTGGCTACTGGGACATAAAGTATTCAAAGTGTGCGTTATACAACAAAGTGCTAAAGAGCTTTTTACTATATTGGGAAATAATGCTAATTCATATAATAACAAACGATGATTCTTCAGAATTTCCGTTCGGTCAGGAAATTTCTTGCCGCATATACATATATCAGCACATCACGATTGCATTTTCGAAAAGTCCATCGTTCCAAAACGAAAGACGATCGAATCTTCACACCCATCCCATAGCCGCATCTTCGCTGCGAGTATATAAATAAATCAAACGAGCCAATGAACGACACGATTATAAATTTCTAAAAATAATAGCTCGCCGAGAGCCGTCGAAATAACGAGCGCGACGTAGGTATATAGCGGAAGGAAGCGCAGATAGTGGGCGGACGCGCGAGTGCAAATTATGCACGCTCTTTTTTCCGAAGCGTTGTGCTTTCATCGCGCATTATTATTATTGCATTATTAGAGCACGTCAGTCGCGGCGACGATCGGTAACGAGACGCGAGAGAGAGAGAGTGAGAGAGAGAGTTAAGTCGGGGAAGACGTCGACGAAGCTGTCGACGGCGACTGACGAAACCGATGATTAATTAAAAACATAATTAGTCGCCGCGACGTTCGATGGCTTGCTGTTCTAAGGGTTGGGTGTTTCACTTCTTTTCTTGACTTTGAACGCGACGTTTAGGTCTTATAATAGTCGAAGGGTATTTTCATACTTTATACAAGTGTATTTTCGATTCTATGACATATTTCATTATCTTAAAATCAGTCTTCCAATAAACTAAAACAAACAGTACAATAACCATCGGGCGGCTTTCGTCCGCGCATTAAAATCAATCAATCACCCAATCTCACTGTCTTCCAGCGCAACGCGCGCCCGCGGCGTTAATGTAGCGTGAAATTGTCATCTCCGCTCCGGACGTCTTCTTCTCTCTCACTCTCTCCGGCTCAGAAGGTGTTTCCAACTTCGTTAACTCCTCTCGCGCGTATTTCGGAGAATGACACTTGGCTACACTTAACGATCCGTTTCGACCGCCTCCTTATTCCCGCATACATATATATATATACACCAACAACGCCATCAGCCGTGCAACTCTCTCATTAAAATTATAATGACTACGAGGCAGCGGCTGAGCTGATATTTTTCGGAGTTTATGTGTGCTGAACGGCGGCCAGTCGAGCGAGTGTAATTCATCGAGCCGCGGCATTGTTATTGTCGGCGCTGCTGATGCGGACTCGTTATTGCGGAATAACGATATTGGCGACGGTCAGCCGCTTGCTTCTTGTTAATAGCGATTCGCTTAGCATAATGCGAGCTTGGAAGATCTGAATATTGAACGCGATTTAGTGCGAATTGTTTAGCTTCTTTGAGATAATTAGATTTTGTTATTTATTCCGACTGGAGGACAATCGAATGATTTTATAACCGTCTTTGATGATTATCGGTTTGCTCGTTGTGATGCATTTCAGAATTTTTTTTTAATTTAATTGAATTACACAGTGTGTATCAGTAAATTTATGCGAAAATCCAATGCAGTAATCGACTAAATTATCGTAAATATATATCGATATCCCTGAAATTTATGGAACACAGCGTATTATATAATGATCGCGGGAAATTCAAGGACTCGAGAGCAGAGGGTTAAAGCGCGTATTTGCGGAAGAGCCACTGATAACGCGGCTATGTATGTATACTCTAACGTATGCCTCGACTGCGAAAGCAAAGAGAGACACCGCAAGCGAGCATATTTAGGCGGAAGGACAGAAATTAAAAGTCCACCCCGGGGCATTTATCATCCCCGGTTATTCATCTTTGGGGCTGGACTTTAAATTTCGCGCGCTTTTTACTCTGGACGATCTTTTTTTTTTTCATCTGTGCAGTGTGTCCCGTGATAATTTTTCAGGCTATACCGCCACGTTTTATTGTGCTTTTTATGATTGCGGAGCGTTTTACTCATATTTTTCGCGCAACAGAGTGCAGGAAATCAGCTCTAACTTTTCTCTTTATTCAAACAAAAGCACAATTTTCCAGCCGACACGCGGCCAATAACGACGTTTCTTTGATACAGTATAGCGAGAGAAGAGCGTATATCAGCACCGGACTTAAAAAAGGCTAAAAGCGCGCGCGCTCCGCCCCGGTCGCGTTCGTCTCTGTAATTGAATAGAAAACCGGTGGCCGATGCCATTAAACAAGCTCTACACACACATGAGCGTCCGCATAGTCATCGCACGCGTGCCGCGGCACTTTTGGTAATGAACTAATATTTGCGCTGTCCGTGTACACTCTTTGCCCTTTGCCGCGCGCACTTTTCCGCCTATTTCTCTGCGCGCATATTGTTTCGGGCTTTCGATTCCGGCCGTAATTAAATCGCATATTTTATTCAGAGAGAACTGCTGACTGCTGCTCTTCTTTTTCATGAATGCCCGATGCGGAGCTTCGCATATATATATTTCCGTGAAGCTGCGGGGAAAAGCTGCTCCGGCCATTAATCAACTCTCTCCCAATAATAATAATAATAATAATTGGTGTATAGTGAGAGAGAGATAGCACACAGGGGCCGATGCACCTCTGCCCTCTGATAATTCCCACTTCATCTTCCGTCGAATATCTCGCGTGTCGCCGGGGCATAAATAAGAGCGCGGGACATTCGAAAGGCGCGTGTGATGATGCTACACATGCCGTAATATACGGCATCGAAGGTGCGAGCCGAGCGGCACCGCCATTTAATAACAATATATCTTGAGCTGCCGCCGCCGACGCTGCCATAAAGCTCTATAGATGTGTGTATGTGTGTGTGTGGAGTCTATATACAGCGCTTGGCGCGCGGAAAACGCCAAGAGGAATGGAGCAATTTCGGGCGCGTGCGGAGAGCGGGAGAATCGCATTCCAAGGAGGGAGAGAGAGAGTCTTCTCTGTGTGTAATTAACAGACATGTAAATCAGTAATTGACACACCGGCTTGTTAATTTCGCCGTGATTTCTAGTCGATCGCTGCGTGTGGAAGGCTCGACGTATGCTACTTTTGTGAAAACGTATTCGCGACGTACTCAAAGTTTTCTATATAATGAAATAAATTATAAATCTAGATTTAATCTGCAGGTGCATTATCATAATTACTTTTGCTCGCGCGGTATAATTAGATTGACCATTAATTACGCGCGATGCAATTAATCATAATAATTATCTCAGGGTACAAAGATATCGTGCGTATATATTTATTAAAAAGCGTCATCACTCCTGCTCGTTTATTTTAATTTTTTACCACAGCCATCGCAATGTATTTTATTTGTTTATATAACCCAGCGTCCAATCAAAGAAGATTTGCAAATTCGAAGCATTGCAAATCGATTCGTTACGACCCCTATATATACACGTCAGCGCCGTCTGTCACATACAGTCCGCACCGCCAAAGACAGAAACCGGAAAAAGCTCCCTGCGATACAAAAAGAAGCCGCACACGTTGACAAACGATCGTTATACCCCCGCATCGCACGAAAACGAAAGTCTCCAACTCTCGAGTATTAGGGCGAGTGTGAAAACTCGCGGCGCCGCCGGTCACTCGACAAGAATAATCACTTTCCAATTGAAATCCAATGCGATCCATCATCGCCGACTCTAAAATGTTCCTGACACCACCCACACACACACACACACACACCTCTCGAAAAGTCGCAAACCTTATATAATACGAGCTTTCGAAAGTGTCGCGGGAAATTTGAATATGAAAACAAAAAAAAAGAAGTCCGGGGTGTCACTCGCAGCAGCTCGTAAATCGCACACGTTCCATTTTTTTCTTTTTACAAAAGATCGCGCATCGCATCATCTACAATTCTAACGCACTTGAAGAATCGCCGCGGTTGCATTTCTCGAGTAGATATACACGCGTGGTGATATACGTGTCCCGCTGCTGAAATATGTAAAACCGTGTAACCTCTTCAATTTACATAGCGCGGGTATGTGCTCGCGGCGGCTAATGAAAAGTGGCGCCGGAGAAAGAGGGCGATGGATGGATATGGACGAGCGAACGACTCGAGAATTAATCGTCGGTGCGGCAGCCGCAGCCGATATCGCCCTGTGTTGATGAAATAAGGGAATTAAACGATCCACTCTCGGCTGGTCGCTCTTTTTTTGCTGCTGCTGTTGGCTCTTCTTCCTAATTTAGTTAATTAGGGCCGTGGGCTGTGGTCGCGAGCGAGAGGGTGATTTTTATTTGGCTTGTATCCTCGTACGATCTGATTTGTGTTGATACTTTTCTTTTTATATATAGCAAACAATGTTGTACAAATGCGTATTCTAATACATACGCAATCAATAAACTTTGGATAGTAATATATACGATCAAACTTGTTCAATATTATCTATATGTTGAGTCAAAGTCAAGTCAAAAGAAAACAGTATGTACAATCGAACGGCCCAAATATTTGCGCCGATATCTCACCCCAAAAAATTCAAAGAACTCTCCGCTATCGCAGCCGAAAAAAAGGTGCCAAGGGTGCAGGTGCAATAACCTTAGCTGACGGTTTCGCTTTCTATTTTTTTTCTCTCAGCTCGTCTCGCAGTATATGTCACGCGAGGGCGGCGCTGAACAAACAAGCGCCGATAAAAGTATCGCGCCTAGTACATACATCTGGAAGCGGGGACCATCAGTCATGGCACATCTGCAGACCTCACTCTTTTCTCCTCTCCCCCCTTTCTCTCGTTCCCTTCATCTTTCTCTCTCGCTCACTATACTCTGTGTCCCCTTGCGCTCGCGCCTCTTATCTTTCGACTGACTTTTCATTTTTTCCTTCTGTGACGCGCTGAAATTTTTAAGTTTAAATTCAATTTTGTATAGTTGGCTTTAGTTGAATATTCAGTAGATTATAATTTTGATGATTTCATGTAAACATTTAAAATTGCAGCATACATATAGTCCGAATTATTAACACCATATAATTTCTCAGTACTACACTACGAGAATGATAATATTGAAAAAACAAAAAATAGATACACCCACGCATCCGCACCCCAGCAACATAAAACTTTTGCCAAGCCCAGAGCAATGCAATCTCTTCCACACTCCGGCTGCGCTTCTTTATCGTTCCTGCGTATAGCATGTGGCATATATGCGTAACGTATATACGGAGGCTCACTTTGGGGGCTGCGAGAGATGCGGGGGCGCGAGAGTCAGCTAGAACCATTTGTCATCGCTAGCGTAAATTTGCTCCGGTCGGCCGAGAGCGAGCTCGCGCATAATCTCTCGACTCGGATGGATTTCGAATGCGTGAGAAGGAGGAAGCTTGCTTTTTGATTTCGGTTTAGTCGAGATTGCATCGGTATATTATTTTAAAGCCAATATTCAGTTTTTTATAACACGTATTTTTCTTTGTTTGTTGCAGGTGAGTGGGAATACACAATCAGCTCAACGAAAGCTCAAGGGTCACGTGAGTGGTGTGAATGCAAATGAAATAAAACCTTCCCTCGATAATCTCATCTCGTCGCGATTAAAATACCGCTGAAAATTGAAAACTAAACGAGAGCCGTTGCGTGTGTGCAAGCATATTCCTGCGTCGCGCAAGCAGGTGCTTTATGCCGTGCCGCGGCTGTATAGGCTTTACGACAATTTTATTGGCGGCCCCCGGTGTTCAGCGCTCATATTTAACGTTTTATTCCACTCGCTCGCGCGTGTGCTCGTCTGCGAATTTTCAGACTCTCCCACTGGACACAAAGAAGAGAGGACGAAAATTGAGCGGACGCCGTTGGTTTATAACGAGGACGAGAGGTTTAACGAATTAGTGGCCCTTATTTGACGCAGGGTATAGGTTTTGCGAGAGATTAATATACGACCTTGCAAATTCGTTCGGAACGTACTGTATACAAAATTTTGAAAAATATATACATAAAATCTAAACGGACATTATTATGCTTATAATCGTGCAGCGCGTCTAGGAGTAAAGGCAAACTCGGAATCGGTCTCGAAGTATAGCCTATAAAATCTTTCGAAAGCCCTCTAAAACGGTGAGAAAGCCGTGCGAGGTCCGATTTTATTTTAAAAAGGGTTGCAGTATATACACACACACACCGCGGCTACCGACTCTCGTCCATCGTTTTCATAAAAGTCGTCTGGCACATTTGTCTCGCGATGTTATTGGCTCTCCCGAATATTATTTTATTAGCGTGTCCCACGCCGCCAAAGAGATAATCCCTCCGAGCGCGTGTAATAAAGCCGATGAGCCTCAAGGACGCGTATACTATAGTGGCTCATGGTGTAGCCGAGAGAGAGAGATGCTTCTCGAGAGAGTTATGAATATTTAATTGCGCGTACTTTTTCTGGAGGGCGTGTGTATTATATTGTGCGGCGTGTGCAGGTCTCGCGTGTGTGATGTGATGTCTCGCGTAGTCCAATTAGTCGTTGACTCTGTAATTGGATATTTCAAAAAGACAAGAGAGAAAAAGAGTCCGCGCGGTTATTACAAAATTCTAATTTATTCCGAGTGTGCGTGTGTGTGTGTGTGTTTGATCACGCCTACAAACAAACGATTTCAAAATGTAATGAGCAGTCATCAGTCGTTGTGTGTCTGTGTTTGTGCCTGCACCCTCGAAACATTAAATTCAATCTAAATATCAGTAGCTGATATACCATCCAATACGCGGCGGGATGAGAAAGTATAAATAAACTTTCAAATCAGTCTCCTTCTCGAAACAATAACGGCTGGTGTGCCTGCGTAGGTCGATCTTTAAAAATCAAGGGCTGGGGGAGGTAAAGCAACAGCAGCAGCAGCAGTAGCAGCTGTGTACAGGCATCCTGCGAAATTATAATACGAGGTGCTACGCCAAGGCGAGGAGAAGCGTTGACAAATGACGGAGGCAAGTTTTATTATTTTAGATGTCGCCGATGTGTTTTACATAATTCGAAGAGAGCAGTGTAGCTTCTTCTTTATTTTGCGCGTCTTCGGGGGACGAGATGGCCTTTGATAAATGGATCGGGCTTTTATTAGACGAACTTTTTCCGACTCCCTCGAGAAGCCAGAGCGAGTAGCTATACTGTACACACTAAATAAAGATAAGCCGCGAAACAAATGTCGTGCATAAACGATTTGCCCAAGACGAGACTTTCATTTCCTCTCTCCCGCGACCTGATGTGTATAATAACACTGCGCAGCATTTTGACGCGTAATATACTCTTTGTTCGCGGTAAAAATATCGATAGCGAATGAAGGAGGCGTGGACTATCTATCAATCGTCTTCTCCGTCCGTCATTTTCTCGCAGCACAACACACTGCAGGTTGATCGAGCGCTGCCGCTATATACTATATGCACTGGCGGTTCATTTTCGAGCGCGCACAACCCTTCTCGCTAATGCGCTTCTTTCATGAGCCGCCGCCGCTGCTGGAGCGGCCTATTCACAGGCGCCGTTGTACCTCGACGTTTCAATCGACTGCTGCTGCCGCTTTGCCATTTGTTCGTGAATGTATATGTATATATATTATATACGCGCGCGAGTCGATCCATCTAATCGAGGAAGAAATGGCCTTTCTTTTTTGAAAGCACATACATTGAGCGAGGCTCTTTTTTGGCTTGAATTTTTGTGTGCTCAGAGGATTAGACAGTTAGACTGCGTTGTGTAGATTGTTGATCGTTGAAATAAATATTGAAAAAAGTATATACACAACACTGTTTTATTGTTGGGAAAAATGCAGGCGCCTTTGTCGCGCGACGGAAATCAAATACAAAACGCGCTCATATTAAAACAGTGACGGCGCGCAACTCTTTCTACCGTTCTCTCTTTCATCTATATCAACAAAGGGGTCGAAGTCGCAGCTATATACTGTATATACATATACACTATATACCCATCCCCAGGATCGCTAAATATTTCATTTCGTCGACGACCCCTCTCGCTATATACGTTTAATTTTGACTCAGGTGTGCATTACACACTTCGGGCAGTGATGTGCATTCCAGCTTTTCGCGCATGTGTATCTCTTTTTTGCGCGCGCGCGCGCGCGGCCCACTCGTTTCCCTCGTCAGGACTCGATTTATGAATCGGCGAAACGCGCCCGAGAATGCGCTAATTAAATATTTCAAATATTTAAATCGATCTGCACATGTGCAGAAACATAGTTGAATTTTAAATATACATAACGGAAATCGCGCGGATCGTTATTCCGTTTGAAATGCGCGTTTCGTTCGCTGTGTGTTGCATTCCTTGAATTGCGGGATATCGAGGGCTCGATTTATAATAATAAAGTTATCATTATGTGGATATTTTGAGTAGAAACAGACTTATACGTAGACGATAAATAAACGAGTAGGTGACTACAAACGCTTTAAAAACGCTAGACGCGGCAAAAAAGTCCAATATCGAAAACAAATAGCAGCTATACGTGCGCTTCAACCGCGAGGACAGAAAACGAAGCGCTTTTATATACAATCCAATTTATTATACATAAACGTAGGTATAGCTCATCTCGCAAAAAAAGATTCATCAAATCTATACTTACCCCCGTGCAGTCAAAATTTAATTAACAAACAACGAAACTCATCCGGAACGTCTATTATACCAGCTCTTGAAATCTGATTAGAGCGAAACAGTAGCGCGAGAAAAAAGCCGAACACATAGCTATACAGCGACGTTGAAAGTCAATAGAGGCGCAAAGGGGGAGAGAGCCTCGCGCCCTCAGGTAATTTTCAGCCCCGGAGAAAAGAAGAAGCGACGTGTATACGTGTGATTTAATGGGGGAATCGATATTCACCTTCTTCGTCGCTATACGCCCGGCTCTGCTGTAATTCCTCTGTTTGCGTTTGTTTTGCATCGAAATGCCGTGTACGTGAGCGGGGGGTTCTGTGACACCGCGGCGGGGGATGAGTCAGAAAATTATTATGATCGTGTGTAGATAGGACCGAGTCGCTTTGAAATTATTATTAAAAATTATTTGCCAGCGGCATATAAATAACCAGAAGCTATCCGCGCGTCAGATAGTATACGAGAAAAATAAAGACTCGTCTCGAGGCCGATATTATATATATCTCGTTTCATCGGGCGGCGGCCTAATCGTCCCTGAATGCCCGGCGCTTCGTGCCTGAAATATTAAATTCGTCCGAAAATCCGAAACTTTTCAGCGCCGCGTCGTATTACTGTATACTCCACCTTATACCGGCTATCTGGATGATGTACTACCCAAGTTCCAGGCCAGGAAAAGCTCTCTCTTTCTCTCCCCTCCTCGATTCGACTTGGCCATACAGCAGCGACGGGGGGTAGCAATCTTTTATTATTAGCGCAGGCTTTGGCCCGCAGACAATGAAACGAAAGGAACGGAATATGATATTGTAGCGGTGGCGCACCGCGAGCAGCTCGGAAAAGCTATTGTCGGTCTCTTTGAATTTTAAAGTCAACGATCGATAGTAGCAATGGGAGCGAGGGACTGACTACCAGCGATGCGCCTTTGGCCATATACATTTCGAGCGAGAGCACTCCTTATCCGTCTCTTAAAACTTACTACTGCCCCTCCTCTCCTCCCGAGCTCTGTACGCCTTTCATTTGCTATTTTCTTCGCTGCTGATGCCCTTATTCTGGACTTGTTCTTTCGTTTCTATATGCTATTCGTAACGTCGTCCTGTATAGTTGTCAGAGACCTCGAGCCCCGATGAATTGCCGCAAAAACAGAACCGGAAAAGTAATTGGCGGTAACATCGGAAAAGCCGCTCTCCTACAGTCTAAAAGCACGCTTTTAAAACTTTTATCGCGCGTCCCGGCCGCGCGCGTATTAATTTCTTTAGGACGATAAAACCGACGAGAGAGAGAAAGAGCTCAAGGTCGGACGAGTGCTTTTTCGAGCATTAAAACAACGTTATTATGCTCGCGGAAATGTTCATTTGATTGGAGAAAAGGAAAGGGAGGGAGAGAGAAAGAGAGAACGAATAACGAGCGGGAGAGTGAAAGATAACACGCGTGCTGGACAGCAGCGCCCCTTCGGCTCTAAAAGTTATCGCTCGCTCGGACGGACGGACGGGGTTGTTTCGAAAGGCGAGTGCAAAGTAGTGGGACGAGGGAACTCTTATTTGCATAGTTTTTGTGAGAGCGATTAATTTCGTGTATCATCGTAAATACTTATTAATTGACGGTATATACTTCAATTTTGTATTCGATTCGTATATCGTATTTTCAAAGACAATCTATTAAACTGCAGCGACACACACTCCGCCGTGGGAGTTAAAAAATGAGCCGGAGGCGTGACAAACGTCAGCGAAATAAAAGAAAGCAAAATGAGAAAACCGAGCCGAAGCAAAACGCCCAAGGGTGTCGCGGGTGAATTCCAACTGTACCCCCCTTATACCTTCGCTTTCGCGCACTTGTCGCCAAATTGTCGAGTCTAATGATAAATCGCACCCTCTCGCGGGACGTGCGTCTCTCTCGCCAGAGGCTGCGGGGAATCAAATTGCAATTTGTTATTTGTAATTCCGAGTGTCGCTTAATATACTCGCGCGAGAGAGGAATGGTTGGAGCGCGAAAAGGGTTGAGAGACAGAGTGCCGCTTAATGCCCGACATATTAAGTTACACCTCGGTGCGGAGGCAGTTTTTTTCTCTTTTTTCGACTTTGGATGGATCGTTTGTCAAAGTGCTATGGTTCTTTTATCAAAAGGAGAGATCAAAGCGTTTTTGAATTTTAATTTGGGTTGACTTAAAATCGATTCATTACAGCGAAATATAGACATCGGTGAGATACGGCATCAAGCTTTTGACAAAAGAACCTCTCCCCGTCGAAAAAAAATTCAATATTCCCGATGCAAAAGATCCATCGAAGACGGCGAAGAGAAAAATAGCGAACGACACCCCAGCACACTCTCGCGAGATAAAAAAATAAAGCGACGAAAGTTTTCCGTCTCGTCGCGCGCGCGCGGGCCTGCGTGTATATACCTACATATATGCATATATACATTCGATTTGGACTATTCAATTTTCCAGAAAAATGGCATTTCGTCGCTTGCTACTCTCTTCAGCAGCAGCGAGAGACATTTATCGGGAGAAAGAGAGGCGAAAGAATAAGTTCGATCAGTCAGAGAGGGGTGGCAGTTACCGTTTCGGTTATGGCTCTCGGAAGCCCCGTCGAATCCTATTCTTGCGCAAAGCAGATAAGCGGCTTTTTACGCGTGTAGCGCGCTGCACGCAGCCGCAGAGAGGAGAGAGCTGACTCGTGTGCCCTCTTTTCTCATGTATTACTTGCGCGCACATCTTTTTCCAAGACTATTTTTGTTTATTCAACGTGTGATATTTGCATAAATATCGATCATTTCTCGCGTTATATATATATACAACACAGAAGCGTGTGTATCTCACGCCCTTTTACGATGAAACTATATAAGGCCAGAGAGTTTGGAATCCGGCGCAAAAGTGGACTCTCTCTCTCTCTCTTCTCGTCGGGGCAAAGCGCAAAGACCTCAAAAGAGTTCTTTCTCGCGCGGCGGCGGATGAGGCAAAGCGGACGACTGGCTTTCTCGGGCGAAACGAGCGGAAAATCGCGGTACGACTGGCTGAGCGTATTTTTCTTCGATCGACGATGAAAACCAAGGGGGTGGCTGCTGCTTCTCTTTCGCCCTCTGGAGGAGGAGGAGGCGGGACCGGATGGTTTATTTGCGTTTTGCCTAGCGGCTGAGCAGCCAGCCGTTCGAGAGTCAGCGCCGCGTGATGACGCTGGTGCCTCTCTGCTTTTTGAAAGCGGAAAAGAGAGAGAGAGAAGGAGATTGAGTGAGAGTCTGAAAGATGGATATAACCGCTGAGGAGGAAAGAGGGATGCTCGAGAAATTGATTATTTTAAATGATTCGTTTGTTGTTTGAAAGGTTCGTCTTTGTCTTTTGAAATAAAAATTTGATTGTGATATAGCGATCATCTGGGATACAGGATAGAAAAAAATTCTTATATACGCAAACAGACGGACAAATAAAGATACTCTATCTCCGGTAGCTCTTCTGACAAAAAAAAAAGACAACGCATTGCCGAGTGTAGACTGATGCTGTATACGAAAGGGTGAATCGTGCGCAGTTGCGCCTCGAGCCCCTTGGAGAGTTTTCGGGGGCAGAGGCCCGGGGGCGAGCGTAGGGGTAAAACGCAATGGAATTATTTATACACGCGCGCATGCCATCGCCTTGGCGAAACATCAGATCGATACTCTGTGTGTGTGTATATACCGGGGATTGTAGATGCAAACTCTTCACAACAGTTGGACTGTGGAATTATGCTACGATTGTTGCATTTTCTTGTCAAAATTATAAAATCCTAATCTTTTTCTCTACACAGTCAATCTTTAATAAAAGCCATACGAGTTCGGGCGCATAAAATAAATGACCGTAAATAAGAGGCATGCGCTCTCTTCACCCCCTAGGAGCGTATCCGTAGTCAGCACTGTAAGGTCGAAAAATGCGAAAATAAAAGCAGTCGAAATAGGGCGAGTCTAAAGTACATACATAGGCATCATATGCGTACACGTACGGCGAAAAGTGCGGAAAGAAGGACGTCGGGACAAAAGGGGGAGACGCATATATGTATCGCGACTCTCCGTATTTCGGGTGAGGGGACCGATAAGCCGCCTCGTCTTCCGTAACGACCGTCTATCGATAGCCCTTAATCGAATCATATCCACGGCCTCGCGAGCCCAAGCACAATGCTGGAAAGTGATTTTTATTTTCGCCTGATGCTGATTTATCCGCGCTCGGGGATTCGCGAAATGCTTCTACTCGCATGTGGTGAGATTTTCTTTTTTGGGGTGGATTACGGGGACGAGTTCGCGGGGAGCAATAAAAGTGTTAAATAATGATGCGGGGGATGGAGTTTGCGTGTAACTCTCTCGCTTCATTATTGATTCGGATTTGCGGCGTATGCTCTCGCGCGTACTCTCTGTGGCTTTTTATTTAAGACGAATTTGTGGCGCGATAAAAGTGGTATTTGGAGAGTAGTGCAAGGGGTTGTGTGCCTTATGTATACGTGTTTTATTCAGTATAGATTTATATGCGTTCGAGGTAGAAAATTTATCACCGAATCAGAGCAAAAAATAATCCAATCGCGAAACATTATAACGACGCAGATAAAAGCGGCCAATGAATTCTCGCGATCTATAACGATTAAGCTCGTATAAATCACCAATAATCTATCCCACGTAAAAAACTAACTCAACAGCCTTCCCCATAAATTAACGCTCCCACTTTCTCTCTCTCTCTCTCTTTCCAAGCGCTCCACTAACGCGACCGATAAAAATCGTATAGTTCTCGCGCGATTCCGCAAAAGCGCAACATCTCGATCGGCCATGCAGCAATAAATCATCGCCGATATCTCGATCTCTCGAAAAAAAGCCCCATAACCTAATCGTCGACAGCCGCAAGTCTGTATAGCTGCAGGCGTCCTCGGCACGTGCGAAAACGTTACTTTCGCGGCCGACTGGTCGACGAACTTGTGTATAGTATATATAGGGGATCTCGAACGGTTATCTTTCCGTTACGGCCTGCCAGGCATATGCCGGCCTGTTTACGCGGGGGGTGGATGTTCCCTGTGCTGTATGTGTGTGCATGTGTATATGCTACTTTTTCTCGGTGTGTCTTTCTCTTACTATTTATGCCTCTGCGGTGGTAAAAAAAAGAAAGAATTATGTAGCTCGCGTGCTCGTGTGCATTTGCGGGGGAATTTTAAAATTCAAGGAAATCGTGGCTTTTGCTGTCCGCGAGTGTAGTGTGCGTATACCATCGTATTTATTAATTCTCGTCGTGTCTGGCTGTTTTTACCTGCGACTACTTATTTCGAGTGTCTTCGTAAACAGCTCATAATTTTCTCTCACAAAGCTGTCTCTCCCTTTACGAATCATCCTTATACCAAGATAACCCATGCTGTATATACCTCGGCAGTGAGACATATGTGATATTCAAGGGAAGATGACTATCGTAAAATTTTCCGAATTGAAAAACTTTCTCCCCCTCCATATACGATCACTCGGCTCTTTTTACGACTACACTCGGAAGCACGAAAAAAAGCCTCGTGCATTATTATATCTTATTTCAGCGATCTTCGAAAGCCGCGACCCAATGGTTTACACTACTATTCTAGCCAAAGGGGATCTCTCTCTCTCGAAAGTATAGAAGAGAGAATGCGGAATATGTAGAGCGGGGAAGGTCGCCGATATGCCATTTCGTACGCGTTTCATAATTCAAACCCTTTCTAGGCTCTCTCTTTCTCTTGCTCTAGCGTACACATATACATACCCTCGTTTCGAGGCAGCCCTGACTCCGGCTTTGTGCTGTGTACGTGTGCAGCTCGCGGCTTTACGAGCGAGTCGAGAAGGAAGCCTCGTCTTTCGTCATGTTTTCGGCGACCGCGACACACAATAGGCGGCTTGAATTATAGCCGACTTTTCGGGCTTTCATTACGCGCTTATTGAAGCTTTTTCTTCATGCAAATGTACACGTGCCTCGGAGATTTTGTTAGCAGAGATATCAGTTCGGTATGTCTCGAATGAAATGCGCCGCACATCATACAATAATAAATGTATACACAACCGCGAGTAAATCATTCCAAAACAAGCAGCATCTGCCTACATACAATCGGCTCTCCCTCTATACTAAAGCAGCAGCAGCAACAGCTTCTTAAGCCTAATAAACATTGCAGACTACTCCGGGGGTAATTAAAGCGTAATAGCGGACGATCAGAGTCTCCTCCTCCTCGTACACGCGAAATTGAATGCTCAAAAGAAAGCAGCGCGAGCCCAGCAGGATCTTGCGCTCGAGTCATTTGGCTAAAGCGGAGCCTCGCCGGCCGTTATCTCGGAGCACAATCAGCATTGTCTCTCTTTAGCGCGCGCGCGCGCGGGGGAGGCTACTGCGCGAGGCCACTGGCGAGAATCTTATATTCCCGGGGAGCTGGAAAACAATTTAGTTCAATCAACATTTCTAGGCTCTGTCGCCGCTACGGCGTCTAATTAAACCGGTCCTCTCATTCCCTTTCTCTCTCTTTCTGGACATAAACTCAGGTTATCTCGGTGCGCGTATCTCTCTCTCTCTCTCTCTCGACTTAATCCGACTGTAGTATATATACATGCAAGTGCGTGGATTGGGGTCCATGGGGCAAGCTGCTTATGTATATTGGCGCGAGCCGCAGTGGGTATAAAAAAGAGACTCGGAGATTTATCGATTCCAAACGAATGCGCTAATTATTGATCGGAGAACAAACGGAGTCGCGCATGAATGAAGCAATTTGAAAATAAGGTATATAGAGAGAGAGAGACTGAGAGATCAGAAGGAGGAGGAGGAATAGGAACTCGGGGAGTCTCATTTCCTGTCTGCGGGGGTCCCGCAGGGGATACATAATTAGCTAGTTTCGCTTGTTCGCCCTCATCTGCGCGAGTCAAGAAGGGACCGCGATGCCAGCGTCTTCGGCTTATTATATATATATACTGCAGTAGGCTTTCGCGAAATTCCGGGTTGCTACACTGCTTAAAAAAAAACATTCGTTCGATATATAATATCGACCTTGATCATCGAGTATAACGACAAGAAAGGGTTCTCCCATTGTTCCATCGCGTCATCATCAAGCCACCACCGTCCGTGCGAAATCCGAGGCTCTCTCGCAGTAATAAACGAGCTCTTGTTCCACCTCTTTCGCGTGACTGATAGACGCAGTCGCATATACAGAGAGAGAGAGAGTGAGAGCCGAGTAGTCCGTATCAATCGGAGAGAAGGTCGTCCACTTCATCCCTCTCGACTCCCACTCATAAACGACTCGTGATAAATGACGACGAGAGCGGCTGTGCGCGGCTCTCTTCGAGATTAATTTACTTCCTGGCCGATCTCTATATACTCCTTCTTTCGATGCGCTGCCGCCGCGAGAATCGTGACTTCCATATTTCAAGGCCTCGCGCGGCTTCTTCTTTCTTTTGCCGTTTCGGATGTAACGCTGATGCACATGCTTCGCTGTTCGATTATTATTGTCCTTCTTTTGTTGCAATGCGCTCTCGTTATGTATACACGCAGGTGCTTCGAAATTAATTATATCCTTGATTATATACCGCCGCGATCGCGCGCTAGAAAATCTCAATTAACTTTGAGGAAACATTTGAATGAACGACAATATATATTATAATATATACTCGCTATTGCCAAGGAATTCCGGCTACTTCGACAAAACAGTTTGGTTGTACAACACACGGGAGGCTCAACTCCAAAGGATCGACAGACTCTCTGTAACGTTGCTTCCGAATTAATTCTCGATTCGGAACGTCTTATTCCAAGCTCATCCTTATTGACGCTCGCGGAATCTGAGGAATCCACTGATTGAATACCCGAGGCTTCTCTTCCCCCTTTCTTCTTTCCCCGAAGCAGCAGCAGCAGCCGAAGATAGATAGATAGATAGATATACGAGAGCAGCAAAGTTTGATAAATGCTCGAGCGATATATACGGTGATATTTGTGCCGAGAGCAAAGTCTCGGGGGACGTCGCGTATATACGCGAGAAGAGAAATATCATTCCTATTGGGCCTAATTCGATTTCGCCTTCAGTCTATCAAACGCGAAATGAGATCAGAAGCGGCGAGTATATAGAGGAGCTCGATGTTTTTCATTAATCGCACACAGAGGCGTCGATATGCCCTACTGTAGCCGTATACTCAGCTCCCTTTCATTTATATTTCATTGCTTCTCGGGAACGTTTTGGGCTTATTGAAAAGCGTCGAGTGCGCGAGATTTCTTTCTCTCCGATCATAAAAGCACGATATAACAAAAAAATAATAGTATACATACAAGCAAATAAAAAAAATTCTCCCACGCGGGTGTACAAATAAAAATTATTATACACACTCGCTGTAATTCTACCATAAAACTTAACTTTTATTACACACAGAATTAATTATACAACTCTCGACTAACGATCAATCTACGAGATCGCGCAAGTTCAGCGAGCTTGAGAAAATTCCGAAACAATGAGATTTTACAGCGAGGTGTCGAGTGTACCCGGCTGTTTCTTCGCAACGACGACTCATTACATTTATGCAACTCGATGCGAGAAAAGCCCTTATACTCTTCTCCGGCTCGAATAACAAGAGCGAAACGCAGCTCTTGTACTCTGGAAAAGGGTTGAGTTTTCCTTGAAAAGGCTGATGCGCACCGAGAGAGGCAAAATTGTAAATAAAGAAAACGAAGTTGATACTAAGTCGAGTTTCACACTCGTTAAAGTAATTCCGGTTCAAGTAACAGCGACTGCGCCCCGGAACGCAAAGAGCTCTCATTATATATATCCGTGCTGGAAGGAATTCTTCGCGAAGAAAAAGTGCACGTTCTTTTTGCGAAACTGATGAGTATATAGTCTAATGAATAGCTTGCATTTATGATATATTAAAAAAGAAAAAGAAGGACGATGACCGAAAAAATGTCAAGAATCTTCAATTCTTCATTGCGGCCGTGTATGATGTATTGAAACATCCCCTCTATATCCAACGCATCGCACATAACAAGCCGGGGTTTCTTCTCGTCAATCGTTGACGCATCAGCCGGCTTATATAATATATTCGCGGCGGCGTTTGTGATGCGCGTCGGCGACATACCTCCCGAGAGTAGTGACAAAGGTGGGCGGCCTGCCTTTGTTCCCTCGAAATTACAATTGTTGTCGTCATTATCGATAAGCGCTATGCCGGCGATGCTTTTGACTTTCGCGCGAGGGAGAGAGAGAGAGTTTAGCGGGAGATGGATGGGATGTATATATAGACGAACGGACAGAGAGAGAAGAACCGACGAGCGTCGTTCATACCTGAAGCTTTGCTTTGTTGGCCGATTATTATTATACTGCGTATGATATTGAAGCCGCATTTGCGTGGGATATACATGCATCACGCGTTAAATTGATTAATTGATAATCGCTGGGATTCTTCGAGTACGGAATTCATTTGCGGATCGTGCGTTTGGGATAATACTATTGGATTTTAAAGCACGATATTTATTTATTATCTTTGCTGGATTTTACGGCTGAAATTATAATTATGATTGCGCGGTTACAAGATCCTAATAATAGAGCGCGACTGGGAAATGATCGCGAGCAGCTCGTCGTCGAAGTGGTATAATGAAAGCCGTAAGATATTAACGCGTCGCGAGTCCGACTATATGTATATACAGCCGCGTTGGCGTCGCTCGACGCGTAATATTCGACTAATTACAAATTTAATAACCCTCAGCTTCGCTTACGTCCTCGTTCTCTCCTACAAAAGCCTGTCGCCAATCGTTTACTATACTCTTCTGTAGTCAAGAGGGTTGTTCTTTTCGATGGCAATTACACGACAAATTTATTATATTTTCTTCTCTCTCATCATAACGCGATACAAGAAAAAAAGGTGAAGGGTTAAACACGGGAAAATTTTTGTTCTAATTGACTCGTATTACTAATTAAAATTTAATCACCGTCAGAATGAAGTTATCGCGAGTTCTTCGAGCGCGCCAAGTCTCCTCGGCCAAATCAAACAGTTCCTTAATTGACGCGGCGGCGTCCCGCGCGCGATACTACGGCCGTAAATGAAATTTGTCTTGGCGGAACTCGCAAGCTCCGTTGGTCCCTGTAATAATCGATGACGAAATTGCGGAGCCGCAGCGTCGCGGAAAGAATGTTTAATTTATCGATGTATACGTACACCTCTCAGATTTTCCTCCCGAATCCTAATTAAATATCCGATCTGTATATCGTGAAATTTTTAAATACGCAAGAACATAATAACAGACGAAAATCGTTATACATATATAAAAATATCTCGGCGAAGTATAGCTGGTAGAGGAGCAAAGGGAGAGGCAGCTTCCATTCTCTTTAACGCCGGCGTAACTTATCGCTCGTAGACACAGTATTTCTCTCGGGCTCTTTGAAAGCATTTTCTCATTAAAAAATTAAAGGACGACGAGTACGACGGTGGGGAGAAAGAGAGAGAGAGAGAGAGAGAGACTGCGATGCTTGCAGAGTATAGCAGTAGTAGCAGGGGAGAGGAAACGCGCGTCGTCGCGACGGCCGCCGAGAGGCGGTAAGTGCTCTGCGGCTCCCAGATGCGCCCAATATTATGTTTAATGATATTAACTTCTTACTTAATGGGCCGCGGTTCGATTCGAGGTGCGAAGAGGCCGGCGCGCGCTATACACCGCGAAACCGGAGAAAAGTATACCCTCGAGTGTAATTTTGCAGCGGCGAGAGGAAAAAAGAAGAAGTTGCGGAGGAAACGAGAGCTGAATAGGGAAGGAGCCAGAGAGAAAGAGAGAGAGAGAGTTTTCTTTGAATTTCTTTTTATAAGGGCGGGAGTTCGTTTCTTTTACGTCGGAAATTCGGTTCTTAATTTTTACGATATATATTCAGCGCACACGCGCCAATTTTCGAAACCAAAGAAGAAGCTTTAACGAGCGAAATTTTGCGTGAAAATGTTAGCCGCGAGTCTTCAATTCGTAATTCTCAACGAGAATAATAAGTCCTAATGAATTACAAAATCCCGTGGCGTAAGCATGACTCTCTCGCGGGCTCTTCATAAATCGCCGCATTAATCCGCGAGCGCGCTCTGTTGGTTTATCAGTGATTAGGTATATAACGCAGAGAGCCGTCGTCTATATAATACGATAAATAAGACAATCTCCCTCTCTTACACTGTATGTATACTCCTCCCGCGCGGTATACATCTTAAATAATTTATAATTGAAGCCGAATGAGTTAGCTAAATCGCGCTCGTCCTTCCCTACTGAATAATTCATTATATATACTATATATATATACCGCGGCTATGCAGCAGCCGCGGATGCAAGGTCAATGATATTCCCCGTCCGTGTGTGTGTGTGTCTGTGTCTGTGTGTGCAGAAAACGGGCAAAAGGTATATATTGAGAGACGCTCCTATAAATAATTGATTGCGCGCCGCGATCGCCGAGAGGAAATTATTATCTGGAAATTATATGCGACGAATGCTGTCCTGTGCGCCCACGCGTTTTCTTCGCGCTAATGTCTATAGGCGACGTTCGATAATCGACGACGTGTATAGACGTGGACCTCCGGGAAGGATTGTGTCCTCTGTGTGTGTGATTGTTTCTTTTGGTCTGTGTGTGACGGCTGAGTTTGCCGGTTTTGTATATAATGGATAACGATGAGCCAAGGAGATTATTAACGTCGGCCGTTGTTTTCTCATTGCAGATTGAGGGACGAGCGAGGAGAGACCGAGAGGGCGCTGGCGTTGGATCACAAGCAACGGGACCACAGCTCGCACAATGGTGAGTTTCATTTCGTTTAATTTTAATTTTTAAGAATTATTTATAGAATGTACGTATAATACATCGAGCGAATACTTTAAAAAGATCACGCTTCGACTGACCCAACCCCAAGCGGAACCTTTTAATCCTCGCGTATATAGCTTTAAAACCCTTTTTCTCGAATCTCTCTCCTCTCACTTTTCCGCGTTGCGAATCCACTAGCAGCGAATAAATTCGCAGCGCGCAGTGCGTTCAGACGCAAAAAGCCCAGCGCGGAAACGGAGAAAAGGGGCGCGCAGTAACTAGTGGATGTGTATGTAGGGGAAGGAAAAGCCGAAGCAATGCGTCACTGCAAACCGCTGTGGTGCGCGCGAGCGCCTGCCCAAACAGAATCCATCCACGTCAGGATTAAAATGCTCGGATATCAAATACTGGTCTCGTATAGCGCTGACCGGACGAAATGTGCGTGTATAGTATATACTCGCGGAGAAGAGAGAGAGAGAAAGAAAGACAAATTGGGCTGAGGCATTGCGGTGTTGAGATTGAATCGAGGATTATGGTCTGTTGGTTTTGTCGATGCTTTACTCTGCTCTCTATATAGAAAGCGATCGCGTGGATTTTAAAAGCTAAATTATTCTTTTAAATCAATGCGAAATAATAGCTTGGGAAATATGCAAATTCACAATCAAAAATCGTATTGAAAGCTACACATAGCCCGGAAGAGAAAAATGGCCATCTGAATAAGTCAAAAGGGCGAAGGCTCTATAGAGCCAAGTAAAACAGATGAGACGCAGAATAAGAGAGAGCGAATAAAGGGACGGAGTTATAGTCGGGACTGAATGGGGGATATCTCCTCGCGTCTCTCGTGGTCAAATAAGATCCATCATCTTGTCAACCGGAAAAGGCAGACTCTATGCTCGACGTCGGACTTATCTCGCGTTTCAACGATTTTTCAGCCCGGTTTCGGCGCAAAACTTTCTCCGGTTTCTTTTATTCGAGATCGATATGCTATTATATACAAGCCAGCCGGAAACGTTTCCTTGATGTATGTGCATTTAATTCGTTCAAGTTTTCTCTCTTTTTGTACATAATCAGCGATGATCGATGTCGCGACTTGTATACACACATCACAGTTGGATAACGTAATGTACGCATTATTTGCAGGTTCCTCAAACGGTCACAGTCCAGTGCTGAACCTGTCGAAAACCGCTGGAAGCGGCAGCGTCGGCGAGCATTCCGGTAGCGAAGCTGGCGCGTCGCATCGTTCACAGGACGACGAGGAGGAAGAGGACAATCTCTCGGAGGAGCTCGAGAACGACGAAGAGAAAGACGAAGGTTCGTATACAAATATATAAATCTGAAATATTTTATAAACATTAACGATACGACGTTTCAATCATCGGCCGCGCAAAAGGGATCCAATTAAATAATTCGTATAATTAACCGCGATAATTAGACGAATGGCAAAAAAGTCAGAGAGATAGCAGTTGAGAGCATAAGAGCGTATTAAGAAACGCTGATTGGTAATCTCACGCATCGGCGGATGCATGCATGCATAGGGAAAATAATTATATCGCCGCGCGGACACAACGAGGCTGCCCTCTTTCTCTCGAGAGATGAGCCGAGAGCTCTGACCCTCTCATCGATCATCTCCACCCCGAACCGAACGACGTATACTCCAATTGGCCCTGCGCTCTTTATTTCTTTTGCTTTTCACTCTCCTCGTCTTCCTTAACGCGAGGACGAGTTTTGCTCGACGGTTGGGTTATCGTGTCGCTCTCACGTGTCTGTCTGTCTCTCTGACTTGACTGTCTATTGCATCGACCTTGTAGGTGTCGCGTGTTTCTTATAGTGGGCTTGTTAAATGTCAGTTAATTAGAATTTCCATAAAATTCAATGTTATATATGTTTATCGTTTTAGACAAGAGAGACGTTTGAATATTTATCGGGAGCTGCCTGAAAATAACGAGTACTCGAGCACGAGATTTTGTAGTTTCGATAAAGCAGAAACTCCAATCTGAGAACAAGCGTGAGAAAGCTCTGGCATTGATTGTAGTCGGCGCGCGCGCGGTGAAGATGAAGAACCGCTGGCAGCAAGTCGAAGTGATCATTAGACTCCGAGTCTTCGGTATTTAGTTTCGTTTTAATAATGAAAGATGGACGTCGATAATAATCTCTCCTCTTAAAGAACTGCGCTCAGCTCTCGCTCTCGGGAATAAGATGAAGGAGCTCGAGTATGCGTGTACCTATATACGCTTGAAAAATCGTATTGATTCCTAATCGACGACTTCATTTTGCCGTTTATTTTTTGCTCGCGCTCATTAGAGTACAAATCTAATTTGCCGGGAAAAAAATATTGATGAGCTCGGTTCACGAAACGTATAAGTGCGCGACTCGTCAATCGCAGCAGTCGGAGAGAAACTCGTTAATGCGTCACGTATATACAGTACTTTAGAAACGATAATTCTAAGAATATACAGTATAGCCTCTCAAAGAATGCCAAAACAACTCGGTTGGGAATAAATTCGGTCTCTATACTCGGCCTCTGCAGAAATCGTAAGAAACTCGAATAAGCGCAGCAGCTCGTGTCGCGCAGCGTGTCGCAACATATCCGACCTATGGGCTGCTGTGTGCACCGGCTTACTCTCTTCGATCGGCGCTGCACTGCAGCAGAAGCGCCCGTGGGAGTCTACACGCTCACGGAATGCCGTTCTGATTTAATGAGAGGAGCTGTATACACTCCCGAGAGCAGTGTGCTGTTGCTGCTGCTGCTGCTGCTGCTGCTGCTCGAGCGCGATTTGCCGATTCTATTGGCGCAGTGAGAGGTAGGTAGGTAGGTCTCGAGAGCTACTAGTGGTCCGAGAGTAAAGCCACTATATACTGCAGGCGAGACAAAGAAATGCGAGGTATTATAGAAGGTGGAGGAGATAAGGAGAGGTGCATTAAAGCTCGAGCTGAGAGTATAGCTGCCGTGTGTTTCTGCGTTTGTGGATTTTGTCGTTTCTTTTTTTTCTTTCGGAGAAGATAGATGGGATTGATTCAACGAGCTCGATTTTAAGAGTAACGCTCGTACATATCTCCGAGCGGATTTGAGGACCTCCCCGGGCGAATTATCCCCGACAACGACGCTTGTCTGTGTGTGTGGTGCCGACGCGTCTCTCCGTCTAAGTGATGGTCGGCGCGTTTATATACGCACAATCCGGAGGTATCATCCGTGGCGACGGCCCAGCACAACGCGAGACTCTTCTCTCCTCTCCCTCTCTCTCCTCTTTGGCAGCGGCGGCGGCGGCGGCAGCTGCTTTACGGCCGACGATAGGTGGTTTATTGTATCGTCTTTTAATTATCAGCGCGCCGCGCGCTCACCTACAACGAAACGGCATTCGGCTAACTTATTGCTCCTCTCCACGCTTCTTCGGATTTTTTCGTTCTTTCCAGAGAGAGAGAGAGAGGGAGTTTCAGTCGATTTAATGTTCGCGCCCTCGAGACTGATTCGCCGGCACCTTTTTGATAAGCGGCCGCGTATCGCGCGTTCCATTACAATTATCGCCGACAATAAAGTTCGAGCTCGCTTCGACGCGGACGACGAGGTATTATTTATCTGCGCTTCGGAAGAGAGAGAGAGAGAGAGACACCGACCGTGTGGTTTTTGCTAATTGACGCGAGCTGATTTTCTGTTTTATAGTAATCGGCGATTTTGCTTTTGTTTTTTCGGCGCGGAGGCAAGGTTGCAATTTATCGAGAGTAGGTGGCGGTTAATATTTCTCGCGATCGTCGCTCGTAATTCAGACTCAATAAATTTTCTACAATTTTTGAGAAGCATTAATTCTGCAACGAGAAAGCATTCCGAATAAGAAGCTATATACATAAGAGTAAAAACAAACAGCAGCTCTCGCAACAAATTAGCATGGACAACACTAAAACAGCTCCTCTCTCGCAAAATAAATAAAAAAAGAAAACAGTATACGAGACATACAAGAACAACAACAGCAACAACGACAGCGCCTGCACACGGAGACTTACGAGCCGTGCGTGTCTCGCGGCTGTAACCCCGGCTGAATATCTATACTTGTTGCCCATCGTCAGTCCGTTGATTTAGCCTCGGCGCAATCGAATTAAATGCCCGCGTATACGAATTAAGCCGCGTTATACACGCGACACCGCGACGACAGTCTGTCTGGCCGCCGCAATATTTATCGATGACGTCTTAACATACACGAGCGATGCTCTTGTAAGATTTATAATCGGCGATTCGCTTTGACTATCTTCGCTTTACCCCCGGTGAGATTCGGCTGCGCAGTTCGACTTTTATATATATATACCGCACTTTTTCACTGCGTGTAGTTGCGCGTATGAGTCATATATCGATAGGATTAATCGCTGCTTGGGCTAAATAACCTTTATCACGAATATGCGGCTTTCTGTTTTTAATATTCGTTGTATTATACTTTTGTAATAATAAATGATTTGTTTTCTGCTTACAGATTTGTCGGACGTGCCGGAGAATCTGCCGCTGGCGGCGCCGGGTTCGGAGAGCCCGCAGGCCCTGAACTACTCGCAAATCGCCTCGGCGGCGGTCGCGGTGTCCCAGGCGGGTGGACAGGATCCCTCCACAGCCTCGAGTACGGAGACACTTCTGAGGAACATTCAGGGCCTGCTCAAGGTCGCGGCGGACAACGCGCGCCAGCAGGAAAAGCAAATCAACTACGAGAAAGGTCAGTGGCAGGGCTTTCTTAAGACACTTGAGGGCGCTCTCCACAATTTCATTATCTACCAGCTCTCGCAGAATCACATTAGGAGGCATTAGATAGCTCGAACTTGAATAAAAATAATAATGATAAAAGATAATAACGTATATAAAAACCGCCGCCGCCGCCGCCGCCGCCACTACTGCTGCTGCTGTTTGTTGCCGCTGCTGTCTCGCACACCAATACACAATATTATCCTGATACATTATTTATATATACGCATGTTTGCGTGTTGTACTTGACGCGCGAACGACTGTGTCCTTCTTTTATTTTCTTTCAAGACCTTTGTATATCCTAAATTACTTTGGCGTTGATGAATTGGAGAAGAATTTTCCGGTTATTCCCGTCGAACTGCTGCAGTATGGACATTAAAGTGTGATGCTAATGGCCATCAAAAGGATTTCTGTGTGTGACTTCAGTTTGTTGAAGATACGAGTGATACCTAAAAATTGGTTGGGCCGAGAGTAGATAATTGACTTTTGATTTTTATATTTAAATGAATTTCTATACATATATTAGTTGTAAGGTTTGTAAATATACATATTAGTACTAGAATATTTTGAATGTCTGATTTTTTTAGTCACGTTTTTGGCCTTTACCGCGTATTTTGGGTATCATTCGAATCAGCAATTTTTTTTTACAACAATTGTATAGTTTTCATTGAACCGATTCTTCTCCAATTCAAGCCATCCTTGTTCTCTTCTACACATCACATGTATACCGCTGGCTTTTCTTTCTAGTTCCTCAGTTGCGCTTATTTCTTTCTTTCATGCGGCGTTTTGTGATCTTTTTATACATAATAATATACTTCTAGCATAGATTCAAGCTTCTAGAGACGATTGTATCGGTCTTTTGAAATATTGAGCTTTAAACGAGTGACCTCTATTTTGTAATATATATGAACCTTCATATATCGGAACACACTTACTAAAATATTTGCTTCTATCAGCAAATATAATTTTTTTTTCCTACTGTGAATTCACTGGGAAGACAGAATAAAATTTTATTTTCTTATTTAAAGAGCAACATTACTTGCGCAAATGGATATATACATTTCGATTTCGCTTAGAGCGAACAACAGAAGCAAGAAAATTGTCTTTAGATATTAAAATCAAATTTTGTTACCGATACACATTAGCAAGCGAAGTATCAAATGAGTAATCGGCTTGCGATGCTCCTTACTCAGTGTATAGGCGAATACGACCGATTAATTGGAGAAGGGAGTGTAGTTGTAGTGAGTAAGATAGAGGTCGAATTTTTTTGTAGATCGAATTGAAAATGGATAAAAGAAAAAAAGTTAGTGGCGTTACGCAGAAAAAAATCGCTATATATAGAGAGAGAAGAGTGTATATTTCTCTTTTGTAAGTTACTCATCCTACTTGATAAGACTCGAATCTCGATGTAAATCTCTTTTACCCGTTCGTTTTTCAAAGTGGCTCTCGAGGCTGCTCAGTCTTTGGGCTGATGCTCTCGACCATCATGAACTTTGATTGAGCTGATTGAAACGCAGCCGATTTCGTTATTTATATATACCTATGCATATAACGGTTAAGATTATTTATGTACGAAAGACAGGACGAGAAAGAAGACGAGAGAAAAGCATAGTACGATCTCGCGAGCGACTAGAAAACACGGAAATTATTTAAGTCTTAATATAGGAAAAATCGAAAATGCGCCATTCGTAGTCACTAGTATGACTTTTAATATTATTATTAATATCATGAATAATTATTAATACTATTAGCGAAATTTGCGTACTCGCGCATGACAATGAACATGTTCAAAGTTTGTATTAGATTCTTATATGAAACTTATATAGTATTATATATTATATATGAGCGTAATACCTCAATGTCGAAAAAAAATATGATAAAAAGTGAGTTCTAAATAAAATTGAATTGCAAAGCACTTATTATTGATCTGATTTTATGATCGAGCAGTTGCAGAACCAGCAAAAGAAGCACATTCTGTTTTTCATATTATTACGGACAACAATAATAATTGTTTGCTAAAAAAATTTGCTGCTCTACCGTTGCTCGATCATGGCAGTTTTTGATTTAAAATATTTTCCAAATTTTTATTTTTTATTTATTCCAATTGGCAAAAAATATTTACCATGAACGATATTATGCTTTAGCCCCAATCGGTACAAACTATTTATTTTCTCACAACTTTATTTGTACGTTGCTTTTTTACCTTTTACTGAATCGCCGGATTTATTCTAAAATATGTTAAAAATGTCTAAATAGACGTTAATGTCGATCCCTCGTTTACCCTCATCGCGGAAATCTGTTTATTCGGAATTCTCATCAAAAGTAAGAATCTTTGCCTTCCCACGGTGTTAATCGCACGCGGGTGCGCATGCATTCATGTCGTAAAAAAAACCACCCGTACAACACAGAATCTCCGAAGTCGTCTTTGTATGGCCCTTAAAGGAGCTAACATCACATTGCTGAACCTGCTGCCGTACACAGTCACCGAGATGCATGTCGTAAGTCACGCTTTTGCGAATGCAACATTTTCTGCAAGGTAAGAGGTCTTGATATGATTTAAAATCTAAAAATCTCGATTATTTAAAAGAACTTTTAGGTACAGAGTTGATTTGTTATAGTGGACACTTCGTATATTTTTTATGTCAGCAATTAAGATTCTAATCAAACTATACATAAACCCTATAACAATGCAACCGCAATTATTTATTATTTTTTAATATTTTTGTCTATTACGTTATAAATTTGTTTCTATAAATATTCGTTTTCGAAAGAAGTAACTGTATTTTTATTTTACGTTCGTTGTCGATATTTTTATGTAAAAAGTTCTTCTTTTTATTTTGCTGTATAATTTCTCCAAAAACGTGTTTTTGAAATGAAATAAAATATTGTTATAGCTGTATTTAGTGTAGATAAATTTCTATGTGACAAATTGCGTTAAATTTGTTTTGTTCGTATAATGTTTTATTTGACTTTCCTGCCTACACTGCAGAAAAATATTTACATACGCAAACCTTGCGACAGTCATTGGTGAGTACGGCAGCAGTAAAAGTATGTGTAAGTACAGAAGTCATAAATATCCATGTTTAAGAACTATTAGTTAAGAGTGCCAATGATAAACAGAAACTATGTTAATATAAACTTTTTATTAGAGTGTATTTCTTGTAAAGTAGAAATAAATTCACTCAGAGCTAAATATAGAAAATGAAAATTTTTAAAGCAGCCGTGAGAAATGTGCGAATGTTTGTTACCAAGAATGAGAAGGGCGCACTTACAAATGGGAAGAAGGACGTTCCTCGGCAGTCCGATAGTACACATAACTCTTAGCTCTCTGAGCTTGGCTCGGATTCATAAATTCCTACAAAACGCAAGCTTAGGACTGTAACTACCCATTAGACGATACAAAGTGTCATTTTTGAACTCGTTAAGTGATGTTGGACGTGCGCGCATATACTCTCTTCGTTTCCTTTTACGCCTTTCCATCTGTATAATCATTTTGACAATTGATACCTTCGCAGTTTTATGAGGTTCTTGTCCTCGCATTTCTCGTTTCGTTTGCAGTCGGAGAATTCTCGCAGTTACTCGTGTGCAAGCTAAATATAAGTTGGAGTTTTAATTACTTATTTTAAAATGTATTAGTCGGGTGCAGCTTGATTGCAGTTCTTAAACTGAATGATAGTCTTTCTTTTAAATACTTAATCATAAACGGAAAACGCTCAAAGAAAGTAATAGCATACATACTAAATGATCAATACTAAAGGTATATCTATAAAGTTTTCGAAGCATATTATGCAATCCGATCCTTGCAAAGTTAATTTTATTTAGAACGCTCGAATGATTACGTGAAAAATAATAAGTATGCAGAAATCGAATACGAAACCTCTTTATTTATAACGCCGTAATGGTCACATCAGCCAGGGTGAAATGCGATTAAAGCGCAAAAAAGTCAGCCTAAAGCCAAAATCAGACTGAAGAGAGAAGGCGCTCTCGCAAAACTAAAGCTTAATCGGATCTCTTCTATTCGAGCAAAGCAGGCAAAAGCCCGAAACAGAAAAAGAGAACGAGTGGAGGAGGCCCAACAAAGTTGCTCTCTAAAAGTATATGCGTAAACGTCCGTCTGATCGAAGACCGCCAGGAGCAGACGAAGGAATAAGAGCAGGAGAGAGAAAAGATCGAAGAAGAGCAGATCGGAGGAAAAAGAGAGTAGCATGTATGTGGCGAAGAGAGAATAAGATAGAGAGAAGACGAGTATGAGGGCGTGGAGCGAAAGAAAGAAAGAAAGAGAGGGCCCGATTTAATACTCGAGCGAGCCCGCAGCTCGTTTTACACCAGATGCTTTTACATATTATACGCTATAGCTGGCGCGCACGCGCTATCGTGTTACGTTGAGAGAGTTTCTTTTCCGCGGCTCTGCCTGCTGCTGCTGCTGGTTAGGAGATTCTTCTTGGTCTTGTTGCTCCTCGAGGATGTACTCTTGATGTGTCTTCGTACACATATATACATGCTTCTGTCCTCGGGGAACCGTTTCTTGGGATGTTGTTATCGATTTTATTAATTCTTTGTCGGATTGACTTCCCTATGGTTCTTTGTGGTCTGAGACTTTAGCTAATGATATACCGATTTTCATTATAAAATATAAGAGCAAAAGCTTTACTTATAAGCTGTATCGCTCGAAACGAGTTTGGAACTGAGTAGTTGCTAAAGTTAGTATTTTGTTCAGATTTTCAATACCTGGTAGTATCGTAATCATTTCGAGTAGATTTCATCATTCAGTCG